>VUQS01030327.1:0-20921 GCA_015108495.1 Heterochromis multidens | reverse complement strand
AAGGTCTTGAATAATCAGGCCCCATCTTATCTTAAAGACCTCATAGTACCATATCACCCCAAAAGACCACTTCACTCTCAGACTGCTGAGTTATTATTAATCTCTGGCTCTCTTCCTCAGCATGTCTTGTCTTCCTCCCCTCACTCCCAACCGGTTGCGGCAGATGGCTGCCCCTCCCTGAGCTTGGTTCTGCTGGAGGTTTCTTCCTGTTAAAAGGGAGTTTTTCCTTCCCACTGTCGCCAAGTGCTTGCTCATAGGGGGGGTTGTCTGATTGTTGGGGTTTCTCTGTATTATTGTAGGGTCTTTACCTTACAATGTAAAGCACCTTGAGGAGACTGTTGTTGTGATTTGGCGCTATATAAATAAAACTGAATTGAACTGAAAGTTTCTTTGCTTCCCCTGTCCTGTCAGTTTGACCTGTCAGGTGTGTCCACTCTGCCCTGATTCCCTCTGTGTGGCGTCGCGATCTCCCTCATCCCTCATGGTGCATGTAGTCTGTCTGTTCTGTCAGTCCGTGCCAGTCCTGCTTAGTTTTTGCATTATCCTTTTGTTTGTCTCACCTTCTGCCAGCAATAAAGCTGTGATTTTGAGTTTATCATCTGTCTGCTGAGTCCTGCTTTGGGGTCCTAACCTGCCTGCTACACCGCATCACATGACAATGTGAGTTATTGTCATCTCTCAATGTGATATCCACTTATCAAAAGCATACAGAATATCTACTTACATAATTGTGGATTGTGAATTAGTGCCACTATCTGTGTAGAGAAACTTATGAGTTCCATGGAGATTGTTTTGATTGTTAGTACAAGGTTTAGAGCCCTCAATGTTATTGACTGTTTGAGTACTCTCATTTTTGTTTGCTGCACAAAAAGAAATCTGATGGAGCAACACCCTCATTCCAGGGTGTCAAATGTTGCTGTTCTCTGTGACCAAAATCTATGTGACCCATGCCGATGGGCCTTGATAAAACTGGCTGCAGCAACATTAGATGCGAAAAGATAATGAACCCTTTTTAAAAAGCTACAAAGTCCACACCAGGAGGCCTGAAAGTCATGTTTCTCAGTCAGGACACCGTTAGCACAAAACAAAAACAAATCTTTGCTACTGGACAAGATTAAAACATATCATTTTGTGCTGCCTGTCTGCCATATATGCTGACAGCCTGCTGCACTCTTCCTGGCTGAAGAATTTAAAAATATTATTACTTCTGTAGTTATCAAGTGAATGTTTAATATTCACTGATGACAAGCGATGGAGGATTTTTAATTATTTTAGAACCAGTCATTTTGTAAAAGTAGCAATAAAACAATAAAAACACCTCCCTACATATAAAACTGTATCACTGGCAAACTGTACTTAAAGTATCAAAGTAAAAGTACTTATTCTGGAGAAAAATGTTCCCAATCAGTGTTATATGGATCAGTATTACTGCTGCAGATGTTTAAGGTTGAGCTCATTTTTAAAAAAAAAAACAACTTTATATTCCATTTAATCTCTGATAATGCATCATTCTATAAAATCAGATGTTTGTAGTGCAACTATCCTGTGAGAACCATATCTCTAAATACAGGCCCACCTTAATTGATCCATTTTAGTTAAGAAAGCATGTCCAAAGAATGCCTAATGCTCACAGACTGTATATGAAAGATGGATGCAGCTACATGGCACCATCTATCGATTTATGGACTAAGTTTGAAGCCTTGAGCTTGGTGAGTAGCGATGAGGCAGCCACACCCTGAACCTTTATCGTCTATTTACTGAGTCCATAAACCTATCAGGAAAGTGTACCGAGGTCATAAATTGAGGAAAATTTTTTGGATCATTTCCTCATAGACTTCTATACAGTCAGACTTCACTTTGTGACCACAGGAGTTGCTCTCTGCTGGCCATTAGAAAGAAGATTCAAGGTACCTCAATAATCTTTTATATACTATTTTTGGTCATGCTCTCAAAAAAACAGAACCCCAGGGTGAAAGTATTTTCTATCTTTTCAGGTAAAAAAATAATATTGCCGAGATTTCCCTGAAAACATCTCTGTTGCAGCATTAGTCATCTATGCACAAAATCACAGGAGAAATGGTCAATAAAGTGGCGTTGCTCTTTAGGTTTCTGTTTCTGTGCTGCTGTAAATGTAGGAGCTTGTAGCTGTGAGTAAATATCACCACCAGAATTTTAAGAGAAGTCTTCAGGGAAGGGTTTATGCTTTGAGCATACGTCATCATTTATCCACAGGTTTGTATGGCTGAACAGGTCTTTGTTTTGTGAGATCACTTTCTAGTGAGTGGTGTTGCTGGGCTTGTTAAAAATCTGCCAAAGGTTTTGGGGAAAAATACATTTACAAGGAGCTGCAAGTAAGTACTGTAAGTAGTAAAAGACTGAAGCATCCAAATGGGAACTTAATTGGACTGTTTGTGTTTCTCCTGTGGAACAGTTTAAACATCAGGGGGTATATTAAAGGGTCAGACAGTGAGATGGGAATAGATTTTTCAGAGCTTCTTGCATGTAGTGTTTTTCTAACTTAGTTTCCCATCCTGCAACTGTTCTTGTGCTTTAATCTTTGTGATTCTGGCACCTTTGCGTCACCATCAGGACAAACTACATTTTAAACATTCTCTTTACTGGTACGAAACTAAGGGGACGAACACACGGGATGACTGGGAGATGTGGTGACTCGGGACAATGAAAACATCAGTGAAGTTCAGCAACTTGTAGCAATGTCGATAACTGCTAGCAAATCAAAGTGGGCAGGATACCAGGTTGAGTGAATCCCAACTTTGAAGCAAGTGGTTAAAGCCAATACCAGAGAGTGAAAAAAATAATATCAACTTAAACCTAAACAGCACCCCAAAGTTGCACTTCTCCAGTTTATGGACCAAATTTTCATGAGTCTGCAAAATGTGGCTGCCTGCGTGTAAATGCATCACACGTGGAGGTGGGCAGAGTTTAACGAAAAGTGAGCAGTTTATTAGGCTGATTGTGTTTTTGCCCTTCTGGATTTGCCACAAAGTGCAAAAGCAAACTGAAAACAATAACTGCTGGAACATAACACTAGAAAACTACACTGAGAACTGAAAGCTTCAGAAACTCACTGGGGAAGAAGAGGCTCAGGAACATAAAAAGACAAAGAGCAAGGAAAGTCAGCGACTGCATATACACATACAGAAGAGCAATTAGGGAAGTGGAGACAGCTGGGAAGAATGAGACACGGCTGAACTGAATCACAGAAGACAAGGTACAGGAAGCAAAACTAAAGGCAAAGCACAGGTGACAACAAACTCTCAAAATAAAGCAGGATGTGTAAAATTAAAGAGGGAAAACACAGACAAGAATAAACTTAATACAGGAGACTTGACACGAGGGAGGAATAAAAACCAAACGGCCAGCCCATCCACTTCGCTTTCATTCAGATGGGCTGTGCATGTGGAGCTTTAACATCTTTAACCACTTCACACGATCGACCAGTTGTCAGCTACAAACCGATGCGAGATGAGCCTTCTGTGTGTGGACGGGGAAGATATTACTGCTTGTTCTTTCATGTTGTACCTATACAAGACTGTTGGCCCTGTGTTATTCCCAACATTTTTACTGTCAACTCCCTTATCATCAACCACAAACTACAAGCAAATTGATGAATTTGCAGTCATTTATTTTTTTCAGATGTTTAACAATACTGAGGTCAAGGATGCTAGTACTTTCCAATGCACAACATTCAATACTGCAGGTTCCACCCCCAAAAGTATCCTCTAAACCAGGAGTGGGTAGTCCCAGTTTCTCATGTGGCCCCCTTTGGAAAATGAATTGCCCACCCCTGCACCAAACCTTCCCTGGATTTGTACTCTACTTGCTGGTTTGTTGACTTAGTTTGGAAGTCATTGCTGTGACTTTGGTGTATATTATTCTTGAATTTTCTGAGTTGTTTTTTAGCTTTTGCATGAATTTTCCAAGTTGGGAACTTTTTATTCCAACACCAAATGAATGCACAGTTGATCCAGACACTGGTTCCTCTCTTGGAAAGGAAGATAGGAGTTCCTCAAAAGCCTCTTGTTCCCATGTCCAGTAGATACAAAGCTGTTGGAAATGAGTCACTTGGGGTTGTGTTTGTGTGGGCTCATGAACTCCAATATTTAAGCCTCTTTAGCTGCTAAATGCTCTGCAGTACACTGCTCACCTGTTTGCAGTTCTGGTCAAGTGGTTTTTAGTGGATTTATCTGAACATGAACGCAATGGGCCCTGAGGTCAAAAAAGGCAAACCAGGCAAATGCTTGGGGGACCCCATTAAAATAAGAACTGTATTCCCTTGTTTCCAATAAGTCTCCCCTAAAGGCAGCTACTATTCCAATTTTTTCTGGGTGGGGGCTCAGAGTCTAGGATTATGACTAAGTAAGGCTGAACCAAAATAAAACACTGAGTTGACAAATTAATATGACAAGGTGGATGAAGACACAAAGCACAGAGCTGAGGGAAACCGCAGAAAGTGGAAAGATAATTCTGCGATTATCTGTGGTTCATTACTACCAGCGACTACTTTCTTACATATGAAAACACTGATTTTATTGTATTTGCTTTAAAGAAACTCTGTTCAGCTCTCCTCTTTGAAACATTCATCTGAGTGCATTTGTGTTATTGCCTCTACCATAGTACCTCTGTTTCTCTGCTGTTTAGACACCAGACAGTCCTGCTGCTCTCATTCTGAAACAGCAGGGGAATATAGTCCTCCTCATACTGAAGTCCCTTTGATAGAAATAAAGTGCCATGTTTGAAGCAGAGTGTTATTGGTCAGCATGATTATGGTTTTTATGGCCAAATGAAGAGGTGGATGCCACACTAAAATATCTCTGTGGTGAAGAGACTCTGGACTACAAGTCAACTGACTATCCTGCCACAGAATGATGAGCCCAAACACACTGCAAAAACAGCTTTGCAAAAATTTCCTGAAGACCAAAGAAGGCCAAGCAGCGGTGGCTGGCCTGGACTTTCCTCCACAGTAACCCGACTTCAAATTCCACTGAATTAAGCAGAACTTGAACACTGAGAGCAACAATCCAGAGATCCTGAGACAAGAAGCTCTTTGGAACATGGCCAGATCATCCTGGGATAACATGGGTTATCACATATGAAATAGTCCTGGTCCGGGGTTTAAATTGCTGTGAATCCTGGTTTTATTTTGAAATTGCTCACTTAGTGTTTCATCCATGTTAATTTTGCTTCCAGTGTTTCTTTCAAGTCCCACCTTTTGGCGGGGGCGGGGTTGTTTTATAGTATGTCTGTGTAGGTTCTCAGCCATCCATGTCATGGTAATATGAAGCACTTGAGTTGAAGGCAACTGAACTTCTCTCTTAGGTTGATGAAGGTGTTTCACCTCTCATCTGAGAGGCTTCTTCTAATGAGCCACACCTTGATTCACACCTTGGCTCATGTGACATTCAACAACTCACTTGATGATACAGTGGGTCAACAACCTGTGACTCCCCATGGGCCTTTAGAGCTGAAGAAGCCTCTCAGATGAGGTGAAACCTCTGCATTAACATAAAAGAAATTCTGTTGCATTCAACTCAAGTGCTTAAAGTGTTCCTTGAGTTTTCCTAGTGTTTCCAGCATTTCTTACATTTCTAGTTTCCCTTGTGATCTCCTCCTTTATCCAGCATTTGTCATATTCCTAGATTTTTTGTGTTTTCCTAGTTTTCCCAGCATTTCTCGATTCTCTAGAAAAGTGTGAGAGCAAGCGAGATGAGGCACATTTTCCCATAAACCTTTATAACACTGGACTTGTTTTTGCACCCACCCTGCTGGCCGAATGCAGGTTTAAGGCACTTCAGCTCTAATCTTCTCCTATCCTAAGGGACTTATCCTGTTTTCAGATGATCTGAATCCTTCCCAGTGTGTGCTGGAAGTTTGTGTGAACACTGGTCACCAGTAGGTTCCCTGTGTCATGAATAAGTCACCACAGAGACAGAATAAGACAAACAGAGGGATGACAGCAAAATTATGTAAGATGACATGCACAAACGCCTACACACACAAACTCATCTACAGTGAGAGCAATGAATGATGTGAGACAAAAAAAAAAAACGTGGAGCAACAAAGAGAAATGTAATCATTGGATAGACTCCACAGAGGCAGATTTTGTGTACAAATCAATACAGTAAATCAGTTTCAAACCCACACAAACAACCACACACTTTAGTGCTTTATTAGCACTGGTTCAGCTCAATGTAGGAAAATGCATTGAAACGCTATCTGGAAAACAGCCCAGATGAATGAACACTCGGGTACTGAGTGTGATTTGCTGCAGAATATTGAATGTTATGCTACATTCTCCTTGGTTGGAAGAACAGGACAGACAGAAGGAGACAGATTTACAACAAAGTTGCAAGAGTATAAGAAATGTAATCAGATACTGTTCAAGGAGTCTGGACCAATCCATCACCAAACATAAATCTGGACCATCTGTGAGACCTCACCAGACTGATCCAAACTCTCCATCCGTACATCTGTGCATCAACCCAGCCATTTTGCAATCCAGGATTGTGTGCCATTTGATCAGATCCCTCTCTCTCAAGCTACCTCCTTCAGATGATCTTGGGGATAAAGAGGTGTTCCCAAGCCAGCCGAGAGACATAATCTCTCCAACTTGTCATGGGTCTGCCCCAGACTCCTCTACTAGTTGGAAACACCAGAAACATCTCATCTGAGGCATGCGAGTGTCATCCTAGTCAAATGCTTGAACAACCTCGACTGGCTCTACTCTGAGCCTGAATGTATGAGCTCTTCTCTATCTGAAAGACTGAGTCCAGTCACACTTTGAAGGAAGCTCATTTATACTGCTATTGTATCCTCAGTCTTGCTCTTCCAGTCACTACCCACAGCTCGTAACTAGAAGTGTGTCTGGAAACGTAGTTTGACCAGTAAATTTACAGCTTCATCTTCACACTCAGCTATCTCTTTGCCACTGTGGACTGGTAGAGTATCCATATCACTGCAGATGCTGTACATTCAGGATGGGATGCTGATATCATGTTCATCCATGATCCTACAGAGGTGCAATTTTTAAGGCACACAGGTCTAGAGACTATCTGGCAACCACTGGTCACTATGGGAAAATGTGTATTCCATGACTGGTCGCTGGAGGTTGCTGGCAGTCACTGAATGAAATTGCATGAAATTACACAAAGAGGTATGTGGTGCTGATTTGAAAACCACCTAGCAATTATTCTGGATGCTATCAGGTTGCCACTGTCTCCAGGAGTTTGCATAGAGGACGCTGACTTGTCTGCAAACACTTGCAAACTACTCACCAAGTGGTAATAAAACTACAAAAAGTAGAATGCAAACTGGAAACTGAGACTGTTAGCCTTCAAAATAAAAGTTGACCCTTTTGAAATGTAGTGGTTGCAGCTGTAAGGCACAGTTTTAACTGTGAAGGTAACCATTCTCCATTTCCAGTTTACTTTGAAGTTTCACTACAGCTCAGAGAGTAAATGGCGAGTGTTTACAGACAAGTTGGAGTCTTCCATCGAAACTATTGCTGATTGTGGCAACCTGCTAGCAACCATATGGAGGTTTTTTGTGCAGCAACCTTTTTGCAAGTGATTTCACCTGGCCACAGCCAGAAAACCCCAGGAACCACTCGCCAACCAGTCAAGCAATACACATTTTTCCCTATGACTGGTTGTGGCCAGTTGGTTGCTGACCTAGGCCTGTGTGACAAAGGCCTAACCAAGATGGCTGCTGGTGCAACAAAAAAAAAAAAAAGAAAGAAAAGGAGAAAGCCCTTCACTGAGGGCATTTTTTTTGCGTCAAGTACTTTGAGTCTCAGCAACACTGATTTGTAGCACTAGTTGCCCTGTGGGTTCTCCTCAGTAAGCATAATGAGGGAAACTCCAGTTGCTCACACATAGTTCTTTACTGTAATTTGTAATTAGTACAGAGAAAAATGCTTTCTCCACTGAGCGACCCAGCTTCAGAGTGACTGCCTTCCTTCCGTACTCTTGGCCACTGCATAGCCACCGTTGTGCCTCACTCTGCATACGCTCCTTCGGCCCTGAACATACTATATAGGGAAAGAAGTTAATTAGCAGACATGCATCAGGTGTGCCACTCTCCCCAGCTGGCCATGTTCCTTAAACGTTCTGCCTCATTTCTCACTCCTACAGCTGAGCCAACAAACCATACCCCACTGCCACGCTGATCTTTATAGGATTTGTATAGAAAATAGTTGCTGAGAGTGAAAAACACTTCCACTCTCAATTGATACAACTCTTGTTTTTTATTTAAGTTTTTTTTTTTTAATCTATTATTGTTTTGGGTTTTTTTTCCATCCACCCAACCTGCTTTCAAAGAAGGATTTTTGTAGGTTTTGGTTCTTCCTCATGCTGGAAATTGATGTCAAAGGGGTCCCCATGCATGATAATAAAACCAGTAAGGGTTGCTTACCATGTGTTAGTTTGTAAGAGGCTTAGGGTGAAAACGTGCTAAAAAAGAAAAAGGACCTACTAAATGAAAAACGCTAAAAAAGTGACTGAATACTCATCTGAGATGTGGGATGCATTGACTTTTTCAGTATTTAATCAAAACCAGCTTGTTCTACAGAGGACAAATTTGCATTTTAATGTGGATTTAATATTATGAAACTGGTTAGTTTTAAGGTATAAATAACAAACAGTTTTAATACCTAATGCTAATCAAACACTGACAAGAAAAACAGCAGTTCCAGTCACGACACAACCAGCTATTTACTGATTGTGCCATCCACCACCCACCTACCTTCTAACACATGTAATTTTTATGTGTTCTTAATCACATCTTAAAATGACACTAAATGGCTAAGACTTGGATTAGAATATGATGAGACCGGTTGGCAACCATCTGACAACCATCAGCTGCAAAGAAAAAATGTGTATTCTCCGACCTGTTGAGTGGTTGTGGCAGTTGCTGTGAAACTGACTGCTAAAGCCCCATTCACACAGGCCTAGAGACTAGTCAGTGAGTCAGTTTACTCTGAAAATGAAAGTTGGCATCTTCCATGCAAATGAGGCAGCCACAGCAGTCTGCTAGTGATCACAAGGTAAGTAATCACAAGGAAGTTTGTGGTGCACCTTCTTTGCAAACAATTTCATGTAGTGACAGCCAGCAACCTCCAGCAACCAATCACCAACCAGTTGGGGAGTAAACATTTTTCTCTAGTGACTGGAGGTTACCAGGTGGTCGCTAACTGGTCTCTATGCCTGTGTGACAAAGGCCTAAGAATCAGTAATGCAGTAAGTTGGGGATTAAAATGTGTTAGAAAAATAAAAATCCTATTTGTGATTTTGTTAATGCATGTATAAAAGGAACAGGCAATGAAATATGTATGAGCACTCCATCACTCTAACAAAAGTCTAATGTCAATAATATTAGTATTCAGTGAGCACATTTCCCAATTAAACATCGACACTCTGTCAAGTCCTTGTGGGAGCTGTCATGTGTTGTTGCAGCCACTGTCTCTACTGTCAGTCAGAGCAACTGTTCATCAACTGTTTATGCAGAAAACCAGAGGTAAAAGTTCTACACACACTCACACACATTTTTCTTTTTGGGGGTGATCAACCGTGTGTGGAAGACAGATTGATATTGAACATGGCCCGGCCTGAAGACCTACTGAAGTATGGATCGGATGACAAGACACAATATGAAAACTCCATTTGAGTGTTAGTGTGTGTAATATCAGCTGCTTCATACAAGTACAAAGTAAGAAACAGACAGAGTTACAAATAGAACCAGACATGCAACACACAGCTGGACTCGAAGAGAAAATATGTAAATCTAGGCAACCCATATTAAGTTTACCCTGAGAAACTGAGAAACGCTCAACAGACCGAGGATCAAACTCTGGGAGGATTTCACTGCAGTGGAAAACGTGTGCTGCTTGGTTCTCCAGTTGGATAGCAACATGTAAATAAAATGCCATACAACGATGGAGCGTTACAGAAGTCAGTTTTGCAAAGGTGAAGAGGGTGGATGATTTCCAATTTAATCAGCCAATTCAGCGAATCAGAAAGTCAAAACCAGACCAGATAAATTCACTGTGAGCTGTGTTTCCCAAAGGTAGATTGTTGGAGCCAGAAATTACCATATTTGAATAAGAAGGCACTAACTTAGCACAAGCAAACTTGGTAAGAAAAGACATTGATACCTGCTAATTAGAGCTATTGCTTGGTATTAATGGATGTAATGTAGCTTCCAGGTAGGAAAAATGAAGCCAATAAGGAAGTGCCTTAAACCTGCATTCTATCTGAAGGCCATCAGATGGTGATAGCTGTGGTTACAAAAAGACTTTTGGTCCTATAGAAGTATGTAGAAAAACAGCGTTCTGTCCTGACCTCTAAACACTTTCCTCTTGAGTTTATGGGCTCAGTCACTCATTTCAGATCATACTGAATAAAAAAAAAAGTTAGTCTATTTTGTAAATCTTGGTCATACCATGTTTGAAAATGGAGGATTATCTGTGGTATGAAACTGATTGCTCATTGGCTAATGACCTGTCAATCACAAGTCATTAACAGGTCAATATTAGTCATTAACAGGACTTCATAAACCAACAGGTGACTACATCCATCTTTTATACTGTCTATGATTAGAGCAAAGGAAATCCTAGAATTTCAGTCACCAAAACTGGAGCAGAGACTTGGACAGTTTGTACCACACAGCAAGTCATTATTTGTCAGATAAGTTACAGCTGTCTGTCATTTAAGATATCACCTGTCAACCAAGGTGGCCACCCTTATCTTTAAGTCTAAAAAACATCCAAATGGATGAAAAACAATCACTCCACTTACAGTTGTTACAGTTTTTTTTAAATATCTGGTACTATGGCTCTATGGATACAGACTCTAAGAAGTGTAAATCAAGCATAGTTCTATGTTAACTTGAAGTCCCTGAAATATTTGGATGCCTTATCTCTGACAGCAGATTTGGAGGCCGCAGTTTTGCAGGTAGGGGACTGATACTGTATTTACAGTTTGTCATATACAACATTTGGACTGATACAACAGTCCAAATCAGGTGAATGGTTTCACAGATATTAAAGCTCGAATATGGAAACACAAACACATTCTCATCCAACTTCAGTGTGATATTCCCCAGGTATTTTTGGATATAATATTAACAGTAACTTTTTCTAAAGTTCATTTGGATTTTGTACATGGTGTCATACCTGGGGAATATCACACTGAAGTTGGATGAGAATGTGTTTGTGTTTCCATATTCGAGCTTTAATATCTGTGAAACCATTCACCTGATTTGATCCGTTTTAAATAATAATATGCGCTCTGTGCATGAGAAGCTGTAAATAAAATATCAGTCCTTTACCTGCAAAACCATGGTTTCTATAAGCCTTCTAACCTGCCATCGGAGATTGGACATCCAAATATTTTAGATGGTCAGGTGGGAGGCATATGATGAACTTGCATGGAATGACCTTGTGTAATATTTCCTTTCTAATAATTTGGCAATCAGGGGACAAAGAAAATAATAATTCTAATCGACATACATCAAAAACTGTTCACTTCTTTTTTCCAAAAAAAAAGAGTCAGTTTTGCCTTTCTCCAAAAATATAGGGTTATGGTAGGGTAGGGTTAGGGTTACCACCAATGATGACTTAGCCTTCAGAGTGTTAATGGAGCTATCTGACAAATAATATGACTTGCTGCATGGAACAGCTCCAGTTTTGATGAGTGAAATTTTAATATTTTATGTGTATGCAGGTATCTTTTTCTACATTGGACCTGTAAAGTTTATGGATGCAGCTCTCTAACCAGACTTGCTGGTGTTAGCTGATAACTTGGCAGCATGGTGGCAGCCAAAACCCTGATTTTGAGGCTTTAAAATGCAGACATATGCCCATGTTTTATATGTAGTCTGTGTTTGAACATCTGTTCAAATGTCATGAGTTGATAGTGTGAGGCCCATCTCACTATGGCCATAACTAAAAACGCCTCATGTGTTAATGTACAATACAAGGACCTCTGACAAAACAAAAGAGAATAGGCTGGCGGTTTGATCATATTCTGATTGCAACAGGTGGGTTCCCAGTCAAGACTGAAGGATAGTGATACAGATCACTTGTTAATAACAGGTGGAAATGGGGTCAAAGTTACCATTTTAACTGCCTGGTGATTTAATTTCATTTTGTTTCATATTGGCTCTTTAAAGGCTCCGGACATAATAAAGCGTGTTTGTTCTCCTGTTCTAGGAGGGCTGCTCCTTTGTGGATAAATGTTTCTTTTTAACAAGGCCATGAACATCACAGGATAGATCATATGTGATTGGTACGAAGTGAATCTGTGCAATAAAATGGATTCCAGCTGTCAGTGTGGTTGAGTTATTCAGGATATTTCTCCTCAGAGGGACTCATTGAAATTCAATGGGTACATTAGTTATCTGACTGTGGGCCCGGTGGCGACACAGTGTGACGCTGCTGCTGTTTTCCATTAATTTTTATCTGACTGGAAACAAGTTTTGTTTTCATAAAATTCATTTCTTTATCGACAGTTTACAGCAAGGAACATAGCAGAAGTGGTGTGCAGATCCACAAAAAAATAACACAAAGACAGAAAGACTCCAAACCTCTGCAGCTTTTCCAAAAAACATCAGTGTTTCAGCCATAATCAGCCTTTGTCGGGTCAGAAGTTCCCGTTCTTATCTAACACAAAACAAACACTCACTGACATTAAACTAGAGCTCTTAGCACTTTATGGCAGTCTGTCACATTAATGAGGACATTTGTGTTTCCTCCAAATGGCTCAGTTTAGAAAGAACACCCACTCTCACCCTCTTTGTAAGGGGTAATTCACTTTTTTACAAATTGGTGTCCTTTTCCTGCAGCGATAATAGTTTTGTATTCACCAGAAAAGCTCTGGGAACACTGTGACATAACTAAAAATAAGTCACATGGGTCAACAAGCATGAACAGTCACATGTAGAGGTCCTACAGGGCTCTGCACGTTTTCTAGGGAACCAAGATCAGATCAAACTCAGTCCAGTAAAGTGAGGTAGGATCTGTTTTCACTGTGACATGTCTCAGGCTGTTTTTGACCACAAAAGCAGGTGGTATCTCCCTGGGAATCTGATGAGGTTTTATTCTATCCTTTGCAGGGCTTCAAATCATATATGTAACGCTTCAGTGCATTTATCAGCATAGGGGCTTTGAGTATGAAAACTCTATGCCATTTCTATGTCTGACTTCCTGCCTTCCTCCCTTTGCTTGCAGCAGCTTGACGTGGCTTCTGTCAAAAATAGACTTGGCGTCATGGAGCGGGATGCTTCTGAAACCCACTGTGCCACATCTGGTGGAATTACAAGCATTGTCTTGGTGGACATGCTCAGAGAGTGATCGGTGGTATATTAGGTTAAGATGGCCGGCACCTTAATGTGGGGAACTGACCCTGTAGGAACTCTTTCAGGACAGTTTTCAGAGGAGGAAATAGAACCTATTTCAGGGTAGATATTTTAAAGCAGCCCTAAAAACCTGTTGGCTGAGACACAACACTGACTGGCAGAACTTACAAAATGCTGATTGGTTAAACTCATAGTAGACAACCAGTACTATTTAAAATAAAAACAGGAACCTTGTAGTCATAGGCAGTGTTGCACAACTGCAAACATCTGCACAGACAGCATGCTAGCACAAAACTAGTGAAGAATCCAGACTGATGTTAAAGCTATTTACATGCTGACCCCAGCCCAGCAGCTACAGCCTGATCTACAACAGGTGACAAAAGCTGTGATTCATTTCTAACTGTATATATTTCTACAGTAGAATCACTGTGGCGATCGCTTTGGAGTCTCTTTGGCTGGATTTCAACTTTGCTTTGTGTTGTCGGCTTTGTGTTCACCAAGAGAAAGATTGTGTGTGTCCTCATTAGGATAGAGTTATGTGTTGGTGTGTCGGACTGTAGCCTCAGGTTTATATTATTAACTGATAATTATGTGACAACACATTTCAGGTCATGTTATGGAGTAACAGGTCGCACAAATGAGAGTCTGAAAGGCAGAATGACAAGAGGTAGTGAGATTAAAGTACATGGAAAAGAGACTGCTTGGCTTGCAGAAGGCAGGTGAGAAAATGATTGGTTCAAAGCGGTGATGGCAGAATTGAGTTTGACAGCGTGGGAAAGAGGAAGTGATGAAAATCATAGACTAGAGCTCAAATGCTCAGGAATGCAGGCAGACAAGTGCATACAGATCTTTATTAAGCTTTATGAAGAAAAATAGTATGACCATGTCATAAGATCTGAAGGCCAGGCCAAAGCCATTCTTAAAGGAACAGTCCATGGAAAGCAGCGCAGAGGAAAACAGAGAAAATGATGGTCCAACAACATCAAGGAGTGGACAGGGAAAATCTTCAGAGATTTAAGCCCTCGTTTACCACCACAAAGCCTGGAGTAGATTGGTGTCCTGTTGATATGTTAGTGCCTCCATAACTCCATCAGGAGTTAAAGGGCATGACAAGACTGATACTTTCTATTGAATGATCAGGGAGAAACATATGGACATCTGAAAGAAAGTATGCAAATAGTGTCACAGAGCATTAGGGTTGATAGGAGGAAACACTTCACAATTAAGACAAAGGCATTGTTCAAAGACTTTTAGTTTGAGGCTAAAGGTAAAAAATTCACTCAACCCAAATGAAAAAAATGTGGGTGTCAGTTTATATTGAAATCCATTTGATCTTCTTTGAGTCGACTTTGGTATCAAGAATTGAGTTTCAGGGATACTACTACCAATTACCAATAATGACATCGTTCCTGTGGATCTAATCTTAATGATCCGATGAAAGACATTTAGTGTGACAGCATGTCTCTAATAAACTGTGTTGTAATCCTGAGCGCTCTCCACCGTGAGCTCTCTAAAGTAGAGACAGTATATTCTGATGAGTGTGTATACTGCATTGCTGTGAGCAAAAGTCAATAAACCTGTTTGTTTGTTTGCCGCTTTATGTTTTGTTGTACTGGTATCTTCGGTGTTTGCACATATTTCTGTTTTCTGGTTAAAACACAGATTTCAGGTGAGTTATGGTCCAATTTCATGTGGTCTCAGTTATTATTATTCCAACTCCTTTATGCTGTGCCTTATAGTCTTTTGTACCTCCCTAAGTAATATTACAGTTTCTACTTTTTGTGTTTACCTCACAGTCATTGTTGGATGTTTACCATTGGAATTACAATTGCTTCACTCTGTTAACTTTATCTCTGTTATGTTTAGTTTATTTGGTGCATATACAGTATATCAGACCTTTTTCTGTCTGTATATTTTTTCTTGCTGGTGTTGAAAATAGTTTGATGGTGATACGAGAAAAACATTAGGGACCTGAATAGTTGGTTTCTACTAAAATAGCAACTTCCAGAAGTGCCAAAAACTGCAGTTCCTCTAATGGTCACATGAGGCTGTCTGCAAAGAATAGACTCCTATGTTAAAATGTCCAACATTACAGTAGTAACAAACATGACACCAGAAAGTATTTAAAAAAACAAACATTTTTAATCATTTCAGTGTCATTTGGTTGATTGGTAGTCTCCAAGTAGCAGCAAAGTAGGTTAAAATCATGATGGTGCCTCTGCCATGCTTCACTTTTGGGACAATTTATGGTTTTCATGTTGTTATGCAGTGCTCTCTCTTAAATTATCTTGTTCCCAAATAATTCAACTTCAGAACACAAAGTATTTGCTGCAGTGTTGTCTCATTAATGGTTTGTCTCAAGAAGCAACCTCCAGGACCGAGGCTTCATTTGAAGTGCCAAAAAGTGGCTCCAAAAGCAAGTGAGTCAGTGCCTTGACTCACCAACTGCTGTAAAATAATGGTCCAGTTTTACAGACCTAAAAAGTGCACAATACAAGGTGGGAGAGATGACATAGGTTGCTGGTTTATCCGCCAGGAGCCCTTGGTTTTATTTTTTGCACTTTGTTATGCTTCTTAAAAATTCTGGTTGGTTTTATTTTTTACTTTTGGCTTTTTTATGCTGGTTAGGTTTAAGCTATAAAAAGTACCCAGTATTCCTTAGAAAAAGGTCTAGTGTAATATCCCACTAATGCCATAACCCAGTAAAGGTCTGACCAACAGAGCACACCTTAAATGAGCCATCCCAGCAGCTCTGACAAAAAACAACTTTAATTAGTGCTTCAGCAAGATGTGAAACTGGTGACTGAGTCCATAAACTCACCAGGAAAGTATTTACTGAGGTTATAGATCAAATGAGACATTTTCCCACTGACTTCTGTAAAACTAGAAGCCTTTTTTACCAGCCAGACAAGTTGCCCCCTGCTGGGCATTAAAAAAAAATGCAGATTTAAGGCATTTCTGTGCTGGCTTCACTTTATAAACCCCAAAGTTGCATAAATCTTTTATATTCATTCTTTGGTTCTTCACTACCTGTTATTACCTTTGTCATATGAGCCATTGTTAATATCTCAGTACTTATGAGAGCAGCTTCCAGATTTCAGTTCTCTTCATAAAGTTGGCATCATTTCCTGTGAATCCTTTATTTCCCTCTCTGTGAATCCAATCTGAATCCAGTCCACTAGCAACAAAGAAAACCATTATATACAGAGAGATAATTGCACCATGTCATCACGCTTAGTGGCTCTGGCCATAAACACAATCAGAACTGATGCAATGGAAACTTCCGGGATCATCCCTTTACATTCACACCAACTGATTTTTGCTGCAAAAAGAATCTGTAGGTGTCTCCTGGTTATTTCTGTCTTTCTGATTTGGTTCCTGTCCTGTCTCCCCCCTACATTCAATCACTGTCTTTGTCTCGCTCTTTTCCAGGCTCCGCTGTGCTCTCCACACAACGACCACATGCAGCCTCAGGCTCTCCATTAAATCTTCATATTAGAGAGACGTCGTGCTGCCGTCACTGTAATGACTGCGGGATCGCGGCGTATCTCTTCATTTGCTTTCAGGTCGATTCTCCATGCTTTACATCTCTCATTTTCCCCTCCATATGTTCCCCGCAGGATTTATTACCGCTTTGCCCTATCTGCGATGCAGCCGGGGGGGTCATTTGAAGAGTAAAAGCTGTGGCTGTGGGAGCTAATCTGCCTGCATGTAAAGGCTTAATCCACATTGATCTACAGATGAACCCAGATCAAAGGAGATTAGATAAGGCTTGCTCACCAAACCGCCACCATGCTTCCTGTGTCACATGTAGCTCTGAAGCCGAAGATGAAGGCGAACATGAATCATGTCTTGCTGTTTGAGTTTCAGCAACAGGAGGATCTGCCACCAGACTAATAAAAAAATGCCATTATCAGAAAATACAGGAAACAAAGCAGGAATCTGTACTCCTGTAGTTTTAGGTCAAAGGTAAGGGACACAGGAAGTACAATAGTACTGTTTTCAGTTGCAATGGAATCCAGGCTTAGTCTTTTCTTCTGTATCACTGTTTTAGTGGTTTTACTGAGAGTTTTGTGTGAAGATAAAAGGTGAGAAAAGAATCAGTTTCTCTTTTCAAACTGCTGTGATTCAGTTTGAGCCGTTCAATAATGAATGGCATCCTCTGTGTGAATGAGGCAACAGACATCCTGCTGCTCTTCACTTCAATAATAAAACAAACATCAGATGCTCTCTGTGTCAACACATCAGGCATGCTGAGCACCGCTGTGTGTGTGTGTGTGTGTGTGTGTGTGTGTGTGTGTGTGTGTGCAGTTCCATTCGCTTTGTCAACCACAATTGAAAAGAAAAATAAAACATACATTAAGGGTGATTTTTACCATCACATGACTAAAATAAAAAGTATACTGTGAAAACTGTGACAAAATACTTGACAGACAAATGAGCAGTGAAGGAATGACCTGCAGCATTTGAGGAAGCACAACAATAGAAGCTGATTCAGCTGCTTAAACCATTAATAAGCGTTTTATGTCGAATAACTTTAATTCTCTGTGTGTAATTGCACTGATTCTTCTGTCTTCAGAATTAATTTGTCAATAATAGCCCCCCCCCCCCAGCTCTATATTCTTAATGTGTTCTCATAGCATCAGAAAATGCTGTTTTGTGAGATACCACCTGCATCTCTTCATTATACAGATGATGTTTTTTGGCATCGGTGGGTGCCTTGAAGCACCGGCCACTGTAATAATTTAGAGACCTACAAAGTCTGCCTAATGGTTCGGTCAAGTAAAAATTGGACAGCAACCTCCTTATGACTAGGAAAAATCTGGTTACCTGTTGTTTGCATTTAATTTTTTCACATTTGGCGACTGATTGTAAGTAGTTGCAGTGAACAACTGAGCATACAATACCCTAAACCTCTGACCACTTCTACCACAAGCCGATTGCAAAGGTTGCCTAATGGGAGGTAACCTGTCTCCAAACAATCATGGTCAGATAGAATGGGGAGGGGTTGCAAATAATTGCAATCCACTTTATAAATATAGCAAACAGATACAAAAAACACGAGGAAACAAGAGGAGCCTTTAGAGAATTTATGGAGCTCATCTTGGTAAAGCAAATATGTTTGGTACAACATCGCATTCAGATCATAATTCTGATTGCAAAAGCTGCCAGACAGGACAGGGTTTAGGGAAAGAAAAAAACAGTCACTCTCCTTTTACACAGTTTTTGTCACTGCACTGTATTTATCTACATTTAATTTATTTCAAACTATTCTGTGTAGCATCTTCAAATGTCCACTAGATTTCATTAATCCTCAGTGAACATGGAACATAATAAAGTACATTAACTCTATCATCTTCTTTTGCCATGTTCTGAATACACAGACATGAATATCCTTTAATAACACAACAAAACATAAACAGGGAAATTACACAAGGAAAAAAAAGAAGGAAAAAATAAATAAATAAATAAATATAGCAAACTGATAAGATGCAAATAATCTGAGCCAGTCTGTGGTAATGAGCACAACTTGTCTGCAACACATCTCTTTGCAATAGGAGACTCAGCTTAACTGGTTGCAAACTGGTTGTATTCTGGTTATATAAAAGCACAAATGTCATTTTAGATGACGATGAAGTCCCGCCCATTTATCACAGTTAATCCTGATATTATCACAAACGGATTGCATGTAACTGCTAACTTGACCCGGTTTGAACACAAACTGTTAGCACATTGACTCTGTCCTATTGCTGTTTTACCACCATCTTGCGGCACCAAAGTCACTTTGAAGATGGTGACTGACTGAGTGGTTGCAGACATGGTCCCTGTCTTTGAAGCAACCATTTCAAAAGCAACAAGATCACAAGTTCATTGCACATGGTTGCAATAATTTTGGTCATGCTGGGGTCTTCAACCACTGTCCTCCCAAATGTGACTGTAGCATAAGAAAGTTGGAGGGGTTGTGATGGTGTGAAGTGCAAGTTTATCAGCTAGGAGAGTGTGCTGTGTATCCCTTTTGGACATTTGTGTTTTGCATTTTATTTCCTGTTTTTTTACTACACTGGTTCGGCTTAGGCACTAAAAACAACTTGGTTTACTTTAGGACAGGATTGTGGTTTGGTTTAGAATATGTGTCTTCATATCAGTTATACTTTGCACTATGTTTAGATCCCAGTTATCCCTGTACAGGTGGTCTGGACTGGCCCTCCGTTTAAAGGGTCAGAGTCTCTGATCCTATGAGTATTACCCTAATAGGTTAACAGAAACTAATTTAAGCCAGTGGCAAGGTGATTTGTGTAGCTACTAACTACCTCCATCCCAATGCCTACCCCGCTATCCGCTAGAGGATGCACACCACTAGCAACCCTGAGTTAGGTGCAATCAACAGCCACACCCGTTAACGGTAGCTTCCCTCCAATGATCTTTGGAACTTGGAAAATTGCTAGGTTCTACTTTAGTGGCCTGGAATATATAGGCCCCAGGGATCTGTTAATTTTAAGGGCTAGAATAACTATCAGAACCTTAAAGAGATGTTAATACTCATACACAAGTTTTACCTTTACTGTTAAAAAAAAAAAACCCAAAAGGGAATGTCCACAAAATTAACTTTAATTGCAGATAGGATATTTTATTTAAGCAATTTTAGCAGGGGCGAAGCAAAAAGCTCAATCAGACAATATTAATCATAACATCTTAATCATTTAAAATTTAACCTTCCCTAAACAATGAAATCTAAACTGTTGCTAAATATCTACTGCCGGTCTTGATGTTGTTTAGGAGAGGAGAGAGAGAACACCCACGCAGATGAAGTATCCTCCTAGCTGTGCAGGATAAAGCCCATTTAAAGAAATAGAAACTCCGTACAAAGTTCCCAAAACTTCCTCTAAGCTCCAATCCAACAGGGCAACAGTAAGCAGAGTAAATCCCAAAGATAGTAGTTCCATTTTATAATCTGCAGTGGTTGGAATTAAGGTCACTCCTCTGGTGTTTCTTGCTTCAGCTTTTTCCACCGCAGATCCATTAGTCCTCTGCTCACCAGCCCAAAACTCCAAGGAAATAACAACTTATTCCATCTGCACAGGGCTTTTATATACAGTGGGGCAAAAAAGTATTTAGTCAGCCACCAATTGTGCAAGTTCTCCCACTTAAAAAGATGAGAGAGGCCTGTAATTTTCATCATAGGTATACCTCAACTATGAGAGACAAAATGAGGAAAAAAAATCCAGAAAATCACATTGTCTGATTTTTAAAGAATTTATTTGCAAATTATGGTGGAAAATAAGTATTTGGTCAATAACAAAAGTTCATCTCAATACTTTGTTATATACCCTTTGTTGGCAATGACAGAGGTCAAATGTTTTCTGTAAGTCTTCACAAGGTTTTCACACACTGTTGCTGGTGTTTTGGCCCATTCCTCCATGCAGATCTCCTCTAGAGCAGTGATGTTTTGGGGCTGTCGCTGGGCAACACGGACTTTCAACTCCCTCCAAAGATTTTCTATGGGGTTGAGATCTGGAGACTGGCTAGGCCACTCCAGGACCTTGAAA
>VUQS01030324.1:18070-32536 GCA_015108495.1 Heterochromis multidens | reverse complement strand
TGAGTTAGAGCAGAGCTATCATGGCAGCTGCACAAGTCGTCTTTCACATTTAGTTTTTCCTGCGCTTGAGGGCTTCCTCCTTCAGCATGTAAGATGGACTAGAACGCGTGTAGCCATATGCTACCCCCTTAAAATCCAGAAGAATTGCCACCTCAGTACATACACTGCCTACGGTACCAAAGAAAAGCAAGTACAATTATGTTTTCAGATTTATCAGATGGTACTGTATCAGTTCTGGTGACATCCCTGCACAGCAGCTAAGAATCATTCAGATGTGATGAATATGAATCAGGTCGCTGATCTAGTTGAGGATAATTTGTAACAGAATCTGATCTGGATTTTTAATGGTAAGGGGGGGAAATAAGTGCACATGGTTTTCATGTAAATTTACCTGAAACTGTTAACCTTTACAGAGCGAGTGGGATTGTGGCTGCTCACTGTGCAGAAGATGATGAGACCCTCATGGTGAGTATGAAATCATGGTGTTTTAAGCTCCTCAGACCCAGAATGGCTCCCCATGCTGTTGGAGGTTTACAAAACTGGGCCTGAAGGAGCCACTTGTGTATTTTCTGGGACCACCCTCCTGGAGTAAAGCTCATGTGATCCCTGTAGTTTGGCCTGTGTGATGACAAAGTACAGACTGACTTTAAACCATGGAGTCTGTTTATTAGCTCTAGCTGACCAGGTCAGTGTAGACACCTTCATCTTTATGCTTGATGTGCGTATTTGACTAATGCTCTTTCCTCTTCAGGTTGTAGTCTTGCTGTGGGAGGTGGGGATCCAGTGTGGACTACAGAGACCAGAGTGACTGAGGTGAGAAAACAGAGACTTGAAGGTGCAGAATGGTCATAAGGGGTTCAGTGATGTTATAACAAATGTCTGACCTGAACTCTCATGTGGACAGTCTGTCACTGAGCAACCCAGTGAATTAAATCTTAATCAGCCAATCACTGACTTGTAATAAGGTGTTTTTTCTCTTTTATTTTTCAGAAAAAAGGTCAAGTTCTGTAATTGGTGAGTGCTTTATGTTCACTAGTAAACGATCTGCTCTGAGGTGGCCACACGACTAGTGATGATCTGATTTTGCCAGATGACTTGAGCTGATTATAACCCTTACCGTTCCACTTTTTTCTGAGGTCATGTGGTCATTAAATAGTAGTTGTCTATTGTTTCTAGTCTGCATTTTATTTTAATGATTTGTTCTCTCCACAGGTGTGAAGCCTCCATACACTGAGAAGCAATCAAAAAAGGAGTCTGGTGCTTTGTAATGTGTTCTGTTTGGAGCAGCTTGCTCTGTTTCTTGACCTCTTCTGTTTTCACCTGGAGGTCTGAGTTTGTGGGACCTGCAGATATAAATCAGTTCAAACGTTTCTCATGATGTCATTTCTGGATTGTAACATTGTAGCAATAAATGTTGAATGTTGACCTGTTTGTGTGGCTCATTACCAACTCTTTTTTTTTTTTTCTCCCTCTTACATCAAGTGTGCCAAAACGTGAACTATTGATTCATGTTACTAAACCAAATGCGCAAACCTCTTCAGTGGCGTAGTACTGGCTCATAACGCAACTATGAAAAGTAAATAAAGCCTACTGTGTTAGGCCCACAAGTGCAAATTGTCACCGGAAATGACGCACTGTAAGTGAAAATGGAGTTGAATTTGTTCCCTTGCTGAACCCGCAAGGGCGGCAGTGTCTACCTTTTTGAAGTAAGAACGACCGTTGCTAGTGGACGCTCCAGACTCTCGTTACCTTGGTAACGAGTACATTTCTCACTTGCCGTTATGACGTACTATATTCTTCGCTCTCATTAAATTGCTCTAATCAGATTTAGTATGAGCACTAAGGAATGAGTAGTAACCGCCCTCCGGCCGCGCGCAGGGAACGACCCAACAAGCGCCCCTCCTTGGCTACCATCTATAGCAGAGAGAGGCGGGCGGGGAGGGGTATCCCACTCAAAGCAGGCTGCCAGTGGACCACCGGGTTCAAATAAATGGGAGAGCAGAAACGGGACACCGTGTTCAGTGTCGTTTGGACCGCTTCACATCCTCCTGTTCGCGATGTCTACGCGGTGGCTTCTGCTTCTGCTCTGGGCTCTCTCGGCAGAGGCCGACTTCTTCCATTTCGATAGCATTAGCAACGTTTCTACTTACTATTTTAATTACATTTATTGCAATATCTGGGAGGGGGAGTGTCAGCCCAATCAGGATGATGCCACACAGCAAGGTAAGACACGGTAAAAATAGAAATAAAATAAATGATTTTAATATAACGAAAGCTCTCGTATCACAAGCTACACTGAGCCCTGTGTGCGTTTTGCAACACTTTTTATTTGTACGATTCGTCTGAGTGTTTACGGTTACTACACTGTTATATTATTATATATGTAAGCAGTTCCTACCAGAGACATCTGGGCAGGTTTTCCTCAGGACTACATCAGCCTGCTGCATCAGTGGTACTGTAGCCTGGGCCAGTGCTGTGAGTCCGGAGACTGCAGGATAACCAACAACATCACAGGTATCACACTCCGCTCTTTGCTCTGTGGTCGTGACCTGACTGGAATTTTCCTACTTATTTATTGATATTTTTTATCTAATTGAATGTCGTGGATTCACAAAACACTGCACACATTGTTACCCATCATCTGATAGGAGCTTTATCCTTAATGTCAGGGTCCTCTGTACTGTGGGTCATGGCAGTAGCAGAATGTGCTTTTTTTTTTTTTTTTTTTTCCAGCTGTCTTTAAGACCGTAGTTGAGTTACAGTTTCTAAGCTAAGTCAATCAAACATAGGTGTCTTTTGGTAGTATTTATAGCAAAACTAGAAGCTGCTGTTAAATCCTTACATTTGACTCTGAAACCTTAGATTGGGTGCAATAATTTACTGAGATATCTATGTGTAGTTTGGCTTTTCTTTCACTAATTATCTCTAACACCGTTTTAAGGGATTTGAAGGAGTCAAATGATAAGTGTAGCAATGAATACATTCTTATTTTGTTAGGAAAATAATCACATTTCATTCATTTAATCCCCAGATAAAAGGTGCTGCTTGTCATTATTGAAACTGTGGCTTTTTAGACTTCCAGGGAAGTAAATTAAAATCGAAGAAGCACTTCTGTACCTGCACACACAGGAATCAGCAAGTTTGATGCTGTTTATTGGTTACTCCCTCACTGCATAGTGAAATACTTGATTGCTCTGAAACATTACATGTTAGAGAAGGGGTGGGTAATTAATTTCCCCAGGGTGCCACATGAGAAACTCAGGCTGTTGTGGAGGGTCGCACCAATAAGTTGAACTTAAATCTGCTCAATATTAATTTTAACTCTCTATAAGGTTATTGGTGCAGCCCACCTCAAAAGTCCCAGATTCTCATGTGGCCCCTTGTGAAAGTTAATTGCCCCACCCCGTGTTAGTATATTGTGTCACTTACTATTTTCAGTCTGTATTCATGGATTTAATTGAGACTTTAACAAAAAAATCTGGTGCTGTAGGAACATAAAGTGTAAAAAAAAAAATACTGCAAATGACACCAGGTGTATGAAACACTTGACTGATGAGGCCCTTTAGTGTCTTTATGTCTTAATGGCTTTGTCACGTATGTTAAACATCCATACTTTAAAAATATACATTCATACTGAGCACTTTATTAATATTTGACACTGCCTTTTTAAAATCTGTGCTCTCATGTGCAGGTCTGGCAAGAGACCTTCAGACGAAGCTTCACGGGCAACATCTGGCTCAGTCTGTGGTTCTGAAAGCCGTCCAGGGTTTTATCAACAACCCCGAGTCCAACAAGCCTCTGACGCTCTCTTTCCACGGCTGGTCCGGCACGGGGAAGAACTTTGTGGCCCGGATCATTGCTGATAACTTGTACCGGGATGGGGTGAAGAGTGAGTGTGTCCGTTTGTTCATCGCCCCGTTCCACTTCCCACACGCTAGGCTGGTGGACACGTACAAGGTGAGGCGCGCAGAGCCCACTTGGCACAGCTTTGGCCGTCCTGTGCCA
Organism: Heterochromis multidens; assembly: GCA_015108495.1. Classification (NCBI taxonomy): domain Eukaryota; kingdom Metazoa; phylum Chordata; class Actinopteri; order Cichliformes; family Cichlidae; genus Heterochromis; species Heterochromis multidens. Next base: position 28,531 of record VUQS01030324.1, on the reverse strand, counting down.
GGAACATGTGCCTGTGTTCTCCGGACGCTACTTTGCTTACTCAGATATTTATTCTGTATGTTGTAATTCATCATAAGAGTGATAGCAGTTACGGTTTGGACAGATGCTTTAAGTCAACACTGACGCTACAACACAAATACTGAGCGAAATGGATTTTTGGAACCTGGCGTTTGTCCAACCAGGTCAGAGGTGCCAGCTCGGTCTCATTTGAGCACATTTTTTTCACAATCACTGCTGTGGATTTCAAAATGGTGTTTACATAGTATTATTACACAAAATTAACCAAATTTAAAAGGGTATAGTTCGCAGGATAACCTTTAACCTCGTGCCATCAAAGTCTGCAGAGCGTGCAAATTTGGACTTTAATGTGCTGTGTGTACGTGTCGTGATACAGCCTCCCATTGAAGTTGTATGGCATATAAAAATAACTAATTCTTTTAAAGATCATTTACAAACAATGGCACAGTTTTAAACCGATTAAAACATGCTAGATAAAAATGAAATTATGGTAATTATGGCTGTAGTTTTAAATTAAATTAAATCTATGTTTATGTAATTTTTTCCTCATCTGCACTTTACTTCAGTATCTTTATATATAATGCCTGAAAGGAAAACAATCAACTTTCAGCTTAAATCTCAGATCTGAAACGTTAATAGTCTGTTTGACTTTTGATTTTTGACACTGTAGTTTTTGTTTTGGGGATTTTCTTTCGTTGAATCCAGGGTCAGCTGAGAGAAGCGATCCGAGACATGGTGCTCCGCTGCCCTCAGACTCTGTTCATCTTTGACGAGGCTGAAAAGCTCCATCCGGGCCTCATCGATGCCATCAAGCCCTACATGGATCACTATGACAACGTAGATGGGGTCAGCTATCGCAGAGCCATCTTCCTCTTCCTCAGGTTAGTTGATTATTTCAGTCGCGGTTTGATGAAGCTGGGTCAAAAGCTCTCTGCCAATCAGAATGTATTGCACCTCCTGTCCAGATAGCCTGGCAGCTCATCAGTGATGAAGGATGGTACTCCTTCTGTCTTCATTAGCCTTCTGTATGGATTTTTCATGTTTTCAATTACTCATGTCAGATTTGTCCTGACTAACAGTCTGTTCAGTCAAATATAGAAAAAGCATCCCAAAAAGCTGAATCTGTTCATCTGGACGTAGCGTTTTTTAGTGTGAGAAACGTTTCGTCAACTTATCCAAGTGACTTCTTCGGTCTCTGAAGACTGAAGAAGTCAATTCTTTTACCTGGATTATTGAGCATGCATCAAGAGATATAGAAAAAGCAGTTTGTCACTCAGCAGTTATCGTGCAGAGATGAGATGCAGCAAAGAACAGGAATGAGATCCCCAACACAAAATTTGAATTATTGGCCATCTTTAAACTGTGAACATTTGTCCAGGAGAAACCTGTGTTAAAGAAACTGTCTGACAAACTGCTACGATACCAGAAATAATCAAGTCTTCCAAGAAGCTCAGCAGCTGCAGATATATAAAATGTTTTTTGCTGTGCCTGTTGTCACTGCAGTAACATTGGTGGCGCAACAATCAACGATGTGGCGTTGGACTTCTGGCACTCTGGCCAGAATCGAGAGGACATCGGTATGGAAGACCTGGAGCATCGGCTGCGAGCTGAAACTATGGAGTCTCACGGTAAGCAAGAAAGCCAGGTTTTTCTAAAGGTTGCCAGGTGGGTTTTCTTCAGCTCTCTGTCATCTGTCCATGAGCAAGAGTTGAACCCGTTTTTGTGCAAATGTGTGAGCTCTGAGGATTTAGTGGCAGGTGAATTAAGTTACTCATGTGTTCTGATTGCTTAGTGGCTTGAAGTGATTAGCTGAAAGCTGCACAGAGTCAGGAGTATCAATTCTCAGCAAAATCAGTGTTACTAGTAATCATTTCACATTAAAGTCCTTGAGACTGTATATGGAAGACGGTTGTCGCCAGCGTGACGTCACCTGTTGGTTAGTGAAGTCCCATTGTGAAGCCTCAATCTGAGCGTTTTTGCTGGGCCATCTTTGAATCTAGAACTCATGAGTGAGGGGCGGATCTTGTACGCTCATTGGTTAACAACTTGTCAATCACAAGGTAAAGCATAGCCTTTTTTATCCTCCTTTTTGACTCTAAATGAGTGGTTGAGGTCATAAACCTTCAGGAAATTGATTACCGAGGTCACAGAGCAATGGGTCTAAGAGCTGTTTCCCCTAGAGACCACCACGGGACTCGCCCCCTGCTGGCCACAAGAAACAATACCTTGGCTTTACTTTTCAAACCCTGAAGCTTTGTGAATGCCATCTTTTATATGCAGTCTATTATAAAAGCCATGTCAGAACTTTAAAGGTGTTTCCCATTGCATTTTTTTTTTTTTCATTTCCCAGGTGGGTTTGCTCAGAGTGAGCTGATGTCTGGTCACCTAATTGACTTCTTTGTGCCCTTCCTGCCCCTGGAGTACCGTCACGTTAAGCTCTGTGCACGGGATGCCTACGCAGCACGAGGTCTGGAAACGGATGAAGCCACATTGGATGAGGTGGCCAAGGCAATGCTGTATGTCCCCAAAGAAGAGAGACTGTTCTCAGCCCAAGGATGCAAGTCCATACCTCAGAGGATCAACTTCTTTCTTCCCTAGAATGGGGAGGAGACAGAGAGTGAGAGAGACCTGGAGGAGGTGTAAGATTTCTTTACCAGCCCATCTGCATACAGAGCCACAGAGATGTGTCTTCTTTGCTCTGCTCTGCATACTCCCCCCTCCCCCCCACAGATGCAACATGTGTCTGTCCAGGTCCCCTCAGAGAAGGCCAGACATCAGGGCAGATCCAGGATTCGAGGGCAGAGCAGCGTGACCCAGCCTGCAGAGATGAGCAGCATCACAGGAAGTGTGTTCATGCCAGACAGCCATCATGTGAAGTGTGGCTGCTCTTCTTCACCTGCCTGGTTTGAATCCTGTCAAGATAAAGGAGTGAAGAAGATGGTGTCTGTGCAGAGTATGTCACAGAGGGATACATTTTTTTCCTTCTCACTATTTATATCTTTTCATCTTGGCCAAAGTCTGAGTTGCACTGTTGTTTGTGTTCATATGAGTTTGTAATTCATGTGTTAGTATTTGCATGTCAAATGTTGTGCTCATATCAGCACAGATTATTTATTAATATCATTTGTGCCATATCTGAACATTTTACTGCACCAGATTAGGTTTGTGGTGTACTTTAAATGCACACTTGTTGTTTTTTTTTTTTTTATTCCTTTTAACATTAACATACAAGGACCTGTGGTGATGGAAATGTTACTTGAAGTTCTTACTGTGAGGGACCATGTGTCTGAAGCAACGAACCTCTGTGAAAGTTACCTTTTTATGTACCTGTGTTTGATAATAACAAATTGAATTTTTAAGTAATTATTTTAATAGGTTTTACTGTACTGTTACTTAATATATACAGATTGTTATTTAGTGATGTGATTTATTCTTTTTTTGGTATGCCTCATTTATCAACAACACATTCACTCTCACACAAGTCTGCTTCAAAGCTGAGGGTCGCATCACAATAAGAACACAGAGAAACTGTCAGACATTGTTTAAAGAAATAAACACCTGGTAAACAACAATAATCGTTGATTTCAGTGATTTGACTGCATGTTAGTGTCTCAACCAAAGGCATAACGTCCGATGAGGCAGCCAGGGCAACGCCCGGGGCCCAGTCGAAAAATCTACCACAGAGGGCCCTCCTCTACATTATACTGGACGCTTATATTCGCAGAATTATGGTAAAGTGGACTCCAGTTCCACTATATGTTTGAGTCATGGTTCTATCTTGAGAAAACCTAACTTTTTTTTACACAGTATACATTTTCCTTATGAATTAACTTTCAGCTCTGCAAATATTTACTCAGTCATTTTACACTCCACTGATTAAAACCTTTTCTGAAAAGTTTTGATAGCAGAGGAGCTTGCTGGGAACTAAATTACTTGTGCTCCCTATCATTTGTGCAAAATACTCATGAACCTGTTGACATCAACTATGCAACAATTTGTTTTTCAGTGAGTGTCTTATTTTATGGAAGCTTGTTTCCACCACTAAAAAGAAAAAAAAAAAAAATGTTAAAAAATCCAGGCACAGCTGAGTCGAAATTTCAAGTTAGGAATTTCAAATAGGATAGTTAGTCGGCGCAGCCATATTTTAAATTATGTTTAGCAAGCAAGTCCAAAAAGTGGTGCTCAAAAGAGGAAGGAGAGAAGAAAGCAGGATGTGTGTGTGCCCCCAGGGCTTTGGATTTGAGCAGTGATGTCAATGATTTTGCTGAACACAAGGCCTGGAAGATGAAGTTCTGATGGGTGAGTAGTTTGTTTGTGTAAAGGATTGGAACATTGTTACCACTTATATGTTAAAAATATGCACTCATATTGTAATATGTGAGTGTGGGATGTATCTAGAAGCTGGTCATTTGGAAACGATTGCTGAATGAGGAATTCTATAAATGAGTGTGACCCGTCCACGCAGTCTGTGAGGACCTGTGGGTAATGGGCTTCTCTCTTTCGTTGTCTTTATGTCTCTGTAGCAAAGCTAAATCTGTAATGGGCTTGTGGTAGCCTGGTTGAAGAAGATAGTGTGAGTTTGTAGCATGAGCTTAAATAAATGTGACCACTGTCCCGACCTCTGACTGTGGTTATTGTCCCTGGCGCTGATCAAAAGCTGGAAAGGTGCTACTGATATTACTTATTATTACTATATGCTATTATTTTTGCACTGTGAATGTGAGATGCTGTGTTTACTCCAGTACAATGTGGCGGTAAGGGTCCCCAAAAATATCTGCCCCGGGGCCTATCACAGAGTTGTTACACCTGTGTAATGTATTTTGTATTGCCTGTGGAGTCCCCTGTGTTGTGTTTTCTTTTGTTTTGTTTTGTTTACACAAGGAAAGAAAATCACACCTGAGGTTTTACAAAAATGCTGCACAAACCCAAACCTGCAAACATTTGTTAAACTTCTGAAAATAGTATTTGCATCCCCACTGATTCGGATTTATTACATCAGCAGGGCTATTTTCTTTTACTTTTTCTATTTGCTGTAAAGCCATTTCATATCCCCATTTCTTTTACTCCGTATTATATGTGTAGTTCACAATGTTTAGCTTTAGATGTACTCGGGTTGTTATTGATATTATATTTTTCTCCTTGCATGTGATTCACCCACGGCGCATCATCCTTCCTTGGGCGTGTATCAAGCAAACGCGTGGTCTGCTCCCATTGGCTGCAGAACCTATTCGTCCGGATTTTCTCTCCTCTGATTGGCTGTAAGCAGTAGCGCTTCCTTATTGAGGTTAGCAACCGTCGTCCAATCAGATTCAGACATCTGTTCTGAGCCGAGAGGAGACCAGCGGCAGCGTCTGTAACATCACTGTATGGGGATACCGCACAGATAGACAACGCTGCTTCACCTTTTTTAGAAAAAAAAAAATATATATATACGGGCATTTTCATTTATAGTTGGTTAGTGTTTGACAGGCTGCTTCAGCTCGTCACGATGACATCACTGTCCCTGCTTTTGATGGTCGTGTCGGCTGCATCTGTACTGGCCGACTCCACTGTTTATTTCCGCGAGCAATTTGAAGACGGCGGTGAGCTCTTTACCACAAAATTATACAGATGTGATTCAAGTGCTCGCTGTTCATTGTTGCCGCTGTACATCTTTAAGATGCTGTGGTGCTGACTGAGATGAATGCATGGCTATTTTTCATGTATGTGTTTCATGGATTGTTAAGATTATTTCTAATTATTTTATTTTCTGGGATGCATCCCAAGACCACCATTCATTCATTCATTCATTCATTCATATTCCATGCTTTCTGCTTCCCACCCCCAATGCTATAATCACACCCCGTCTGCCTCCCCTTCCCCCTTACTGCTGCACATCTCTCCCTTGGTCATTCACTGCTACCCTCCTTCTCCCAGCTGTCCTGTTCTTTCATCCGTGAAGGCAGTCACAAAATCCCGCAGTCCCCCACCCCACACACACACACACACACACACACACACACTGATGTATTGGAGGCTGGATTGGCCGCGAGTTTTGTGAGTCTCGTCTTGGTGATTTCTGTGCAGCTGACTCTGAACCTGTTTGTGCAGATGCCTGGAAGAGTCGCTGGGTGGAATCCAAGCACAAGTCAGATTATGGCAAGTTTGTCCTGACTGCGGGGAAGTTCTACGGAGATGCAGAGAAAGACAAAGGTGAGTGGGAAGGCTCTGATATGTGTTTTATAATAATTACACTGTACTGCTGACTGTCACACCTGGATGTGAAGCCACCGTGTTTGCTGTCAGAGGCTCTTTATTGTTTGCTGCTCGTGGAGTAGTGCCAGTATCAACACAGCCATCTTCCTCTCTGTTCTTCAACTTGAGAAGAGAGTGAAAGAATTAAATTAACCCGTATAATTTCATTAAGAAAGAACATGGGTTAAGTGTTGGTTTAGCTGGAGCTTCCCTGCAGTAATACCGATGTCTCTGCAGGTCTGCAGACAAGCCAGGATGCCCGCTTTTATGCACTGTCAGCCCGTTTTGATGACTCCAGCAACAAGGGCCAGCCTTTAGTTATCCAGTTCACTGTGAAACATGAGCAGAGCATCGACTGTGGCGGAGGCTACATTAAACTGTTCCCGTCCGAGCTCAACCAGGAGGACATGCACGGAGACTCTGTCTACAACATCATGTTTGGTAAGTGGACCAAACCTCTGTTTGTGTACACACAGACTTTCACTGTCACTGCCTGAGATGCATTGTCCTGCTACAGATGTACAAATTTTGCCTTTCTACTTTTAGCTTTCTACATTCTACTTAATCTGTTTGTGGGCTTGTTCAGGTCCTGATATTTGTGGCCCTGGCACAAAGAAAGTTCATGTGATCTTCAACTACAAAGGCAAGAACCATCTGATCAACAAGGACATCAGATGCAAGGTGAGGCATGTTTTCACATTGAAGTAGGAAAAGGTAAAAGCTATTTCTAATAACAAGCTGCCCCAATACAAGAACACATCAGTTAAGCAATTTAAAATAATCCCCTAACATATAAACTACATATGAATATGCTGTTAGTTGCATGTTATAACAGTTGCACACTGTTCCAAACAGTTAACTTTTTTTTCTGCCCTGCAGGATGATGAGTACACCCACTTGTACTCACTGATTGTCAACCCTGACAACACTTATGAGGTTAAGATTGACAATAAGAAGGTTGAATCTGGCAGTCTGGAGGATGACTGGGACTTCTTGCCTCCCAAAAAAATCAAGGACCCTGAGGCCAAAAAGCCAGAGGACTGGGATGACAGGGAGAAGATTCCCGACCCTGACGATAAGAAACCTGAGGTTAGTATGATCTGGGTATCTTTCAGATCTGTGCCTCTTTTTTTTTTCCTGCTTCTAGACTTCACTTAAATTACAGTATCCATCTCATGTGTGCAAAACTGTTTTAATTTTAAAATGTTTCAACTGTATTTTTTTTAATTGTAGGACTGGGACAAGCCAGAGAACATCCCAGATCCTGATGCCAAGAAGCCTGATGACTGGGATGATGAGATGGATGGAGAATGGGAGCCGCCCATGGTCACCAATCCTGAATACAAGGTGCACAGCTAATGATTCTAACTCATCATACAGTCAGCATTGCAGTCAACTATTGCTGGCTTTTTTCTGTTATTGTTACACACAGCTCACTATTTACTTTGTGCTATTTTTCTGAGCCTCGCACCTTGGGGAGCTTCGTAGAACAGGATTGGAATATTATCCAAAAATATTTACACTGTCATCATAAAATACCTCTTTTACTTTCTTGCCCCACATGCTGCAGCTAATGCAACATAATTATTCCTGATAGAAATCTTTGATTTTGCATTTGTGTTTTAATCACACTGTCTTTCTGTCTGTTTGCTGTCCGCAGGGTGAGTGGAAGCCCAGGGAGATCGACAACCCTGCCTACAAGGGCAAGTGGATCCACCCTGAGATTGACAACCCCGAGTACACAGCTGATTCTGAGATCTATAAATACAACAGCATCGGCGTGATTGGGCTCGACTTGTGGCAGGTAAGCTGACTGTGTATTATTTGTGTATAATTATTTAAATGAAACTATTTACATTAATCCAGGTATAGGGTTACTTGCACTATATTGTGTGAGCCACTGGAATAACTATGCATGTTTTTTGCAGGGAGGTGGAAATGTTTTGTAAATGGGCAACTCTGTGAGCTTGTGTAACAATTGGATTGTGCTTGTTTTCATTAAAGACTTGATAGTAAAATATGCATTGCTGTTCTGTTGTCTTTTGCTGCAGGTCAAGTCTGGTACTATCTTTGACAACTTTCTAATCACAAATGATCCAAACCTGGCAGAGGAAGTTGGCAATGAGACATGGGGCAAAACTAAGGTATGCTTTTGCTAATTTTAGTCAGTTAGTATGTGGGGAGTACATACTCTAATTTCATGCCAGTGTCAATACTAATACAAAGGAATTACATATTTATATATTTTGATATATTTATTTTTTATTATTTGTCTGCTTTTTCTCCAGGATGCTGAGAAGAAGATGAAGGAAAGCCAAGAGGAAGAGGAGAGAAAGAAGCATGAGGAGGAGAACAAAATGAGGAGAGAAGAAGCAAAGGAGGAGGACGAGGAGGAAGAGGAGAAAGAGGAGGATGAGGAGGATGAAGAAGAGGAGGAAGGGGAAGAGCATGAGGAGGAGGAGGAGGAGGAAGAAGAGGAGGATGAAGGCACAGACTCTAACCCCAAGGATGAGTTATAAACTCAGGAACTGTTCAGACTGTGTCAGTGGGCCATTGAAACAAGGCTGGAGACTGAGACCCTCACGACTGACACCCTGGGGTGGGGCTGGGTGGGAAGGGCTTTTTCATTTCTTTGTTTACAAAGCAAGGTGATCGGTCAAAAAAAGGGCAATTAATGTTCTGTTTTATGTTTCCATGTGCTACTACTACTATTATAACAGTAATCATTATTAAATGAGGAATAGTGATAAACATAATTAATGTCAAAACGAATGTCAAAACCAGAAATTTTAACAGAAACATGTAAATTGTCATTTGCATTTTACAAAAAAAAAAAAAATCTTGTTTTTTTATGAAGTGTAATGTCGTGGTGACATGAAAAGTTTTATTTGGTATGCAGGTGGTGGTACCGTGAAAATGTTTGCTTTACCTCATGTGTTTTGTTTGTCTTTTTATTTTTGTAAATTTTTTTCCCACTCATTCCTGTAAGGCTGGAAGGATTGGATTAGATGCCGTCATGCAGGTTAAATTGCCTGCATTTGTTTCGACTATCTGATTCAAATGAGGATTAATGGCATGGAAACCAGAGTGCAGTAGGACTAACACTATATATTTGACAACCTGATCAAAAAATAAAAGCCGCCTGCAGAGGGATGGTAATATGAGGTGCTTTAAGATGAAGTCCCTTGCATAGTTTTGTACTGTATAGTTAACACTTTTTCACTTCAGTGCACATACTATAGTCTTGTGTGTCTAAATAAGCTCTACTCAAACTTAGGATGTACATTAGGAACACTCCAGTAGCAGAAAAATTTCCACACGTTTGGTACGCACACACTTTAGGTTTACTCATTGTTGGTGTATACATCTAGTTTCCTCATTTCTGATTCCAAGATTTCTGCACTGCTGTACCCCAACACACTGTCCCAACAGTCTGCCAGATGCTCCTTTTGTAAAAGACATTTTGTACTAATGGTAGTAAATGAAGTGGGCCGATTTTTGTGTTGCTGTGTAAGAAAAATAAAAACAAAGACAGATGATCTGTCCAATAAAACAGCTGGAAGAAATCAAAGCAGACAGTCTCATGGATTTTGGTGTCATTATTATATTTCCTCTAAATATTAATTTGAGGGGCAGCATGTTGGTGCAGTGGTTAGCACCGTCACCTCACAGCAAGAAGGTCCTGGGTTTGAATCCACTGGCTGGTTGTGAGGCATGCATGTTCTCCCTTTTCCCCCAGGGGGGATTCTCTCCAGCTTCGTGCCACAATCCAAAGACATGCATGTTAGGTTAATTCTGTAGGTGTAAAGAAGGTGAGCATAAATCGTGACTGAATGAATAGACTGGTGACCTGTTCAGGGTGTACCCTCCCTCTCGCTCCATGACAGCTGGTTTAGGCCCTAGCAGAAGAACATGGATGGATGGATGTTAATTTGATTCCCTAATTTGATATGGATATCTTTGTTTCAAATGCGGCAATCATTTGAATTCTACTGCTCACCCGGCTCATCAAAGGTTACTTTATACTACTGTGGTGCAAAGTAACTAGGTATATTTCATTTTAATTTACATTTAAATCTTTTATTTTCTACTCACAAAGTTTATTACAGTTAACTAAAACTAAGACTAGGTGAACAAAAATTAACAAAAATAAAATAAAAATATACGGGAAATCTTTTTTTTTTTTTTTTTTTTAATAAAAACCTTTTT
>VUQS01030317.1:0-20904 GCA_015108495.1 Heterochromis multidens | reverse complement strand
CAAGAAAAAGACAAAAAAGAAAAAAAAAAAAAAAAAAAAAAAAAATTAAAAAAAAAAAAAAAAAGAAATCTCAGTAAACGTGTGCTCCGAATGTGCTCATGTTTGACTCGTTTCGAACGCGCGCCCTTGTGCTTCAGTGTGTTCCTTTTTGATATTCTTTGTCAAGAAATGTACACTTTGTGTCTCTTGAACGTTTGTGGTCGACGGAGTCCTACTGGTTTAACAGATTCCAGTTTTGCTGTGACTGTCTCACCATCGGGTTAGGGCCAAACTGTGAGCAGGCTGATGCTTTTTCAGGTTTTTTTTTTCTTTTTGTTTGTTTTTTCTTTGAAGCGTTTTTAACAATTTGGCCAAACAACATTGTGAAGCAAAAAGTGATTGTATTCTTCTCTCATCTCTGTGTTCTGATTTCTCTTAAAAGTGTTCCTAAATATGCCTTTTCTGATAAATGTTTATGGAAATACTTTGTGTTTCTGTTTTGTTTTTTTTGTTTTTTTTTTGTCAAACCACTTTGGTGTTAAGCTGCTGCTTTTCATGTGAGGGGTAGCAATATAGGAGGTGCCTGTGTGGCAGCAGCAGTCACCTTCTCCACTGAGAGGAACATTAATGTAGGAGAGAGTCCATTCAGCACAGCAACAGCAAATCTGTCAGCCAACAAATATTTCTGGAAACTTCTGTTGGCAGTAAAAGTCCACCTCTGTGGACACTAAGGCCTCACCTGAGCTTTTTCCATTTGTGATCAGGCTGCTTATAATCAGTTCCTTGTTTTTGTTTTGTTTTTGTGTTTGTTTTTTTTCTGTCGGGTATGTTTTCTGTGAAATAAAAGCAAATAAAGGAATGTACCTTTTTACGTATTTGTCGATCAAGATATTGTGTATTTTAATTCTTTATGAGAATATCACTGTATGTCCTGTTTCTTAAGCGAGATGTTCTGTATATTAGTTTGGCATTTATTTTTTTCCACATGCTTTGCCCCCTTTACACAACTTCAATAAAATTTTACAATGTATGTGACATATGATAATTGTCTCTGTGAAAACATACAAATAAATATTGTTTTGGTTAAATTTCATGTGTTGTAATGATTTCAGATTTTTAACTGCTCATTACTCTGCCTTGTCTCTAGTCCCTTTTCTTTATTTATTACACTATTAACCCACACAAATGCTTCTTCGTGTGATTCTTCTGCATTAATTGTTTGCATTTTGCAGAAAATTACCTATTATTAATTTGATTGTTGCCTTCAAGCCCAAACGAAGGGCTTGGGCTACATAGAGTTTAGTATTACTGTGGAAGTTGTTAGTTATGATGTGTTTGTGACCTCTACATGAGGTCAGAAAGGTCACAAAGCTCAAGGTAGTTTGAGTAGAGAGATATTAATGTTGCTCTTTATGCACAGGGCTTGAACAACAGTAAGTGGTTTCCTTATAAGCTCTCCAAATCAACTAAAAGCGTAAGAATGCAACTTTGTAAAGCTTGTTTCCACTGCCCACTAGTGGCCAAAAAAAAAGTGTTACTGTACATATTCATATGCGGCTAATTCTTGATCAAAGATAGGCTACACTCCAAAGCATAACCTGCTTTATTTTAATCTTAATTTATAAAATGAGCACCATGTTGTGTTAAATAATATGTGTAAGTAGCAATTGAGTCCATAAATTCAGGAGGAAAGTGTTTGCTGAGGTCATAAATTGGGTTTTTTCCACTTCTATACAGCTGACATCTTTTTCATAGGGAGGAGAGGCCCTCTGCTGGCCATCAGAAAGAATGCAGGTCTTCTTTTATATGATTACCACACTGTCAGATTCGTCAAAGACACACAAAGAATGCACGACTCACATTAGGACTGACGACACAGAAAAGAAAAGTCTGTGATTCAAATAAACTTTATTGACTTTGCGTCCAGATGTCAAAGAGCATGCAAATACAGGCTTCCGAATCAGAAACTGTTTTTTGTTTTTTTCTCCTCAGTTTGGTTCTATTTTCTTACAAAACTACGTGCACCTTAAGTAATCAATTTTGCAGCGTACAAACCACAAAAATACCAGTTTTACATTATCAAATACTGCACATAGAAAACATTTACAAAGCACAGGTATAAAATTACAGCTCCCTTTTGTTTTTCTTCTTTGCCATAAACCGCATCCTTTCATAAGACGGTCAGCTACGCTTTGCCCTTTACTCCTCGGTGGAACATTTAAGGCCGGTTCAGAAAAGACAACCGCTCATTTACCAAAACCAGCGATTCCAATTCAACTGGGCTGAATAATCCATATTTGGAAAAAAAAGAGGCATCAAGTCTACTACATGTGCTTTGGGAATGCCATTGTGGTCCATTTAAATATTATTACAGCTACCCTCATTTAAGAGGCTCCAAGCTAAACCATTAGGTCAGGTTGTGTTCTGTGCTTTGCTAGGCTTGATAAGATAAGGGTTGTCTTGATAGCAGGGAGGGGAGCTACTATGGCCTTAATACAGTCTGACAGACAGTGAAAACGGACAGAAAGGTTACTAAGTAAAATTTGTGCTGTGATCACTGACATAGACGTGGATGGAGACAACCAACTGTGGCCATCAGCTCAGCGGAGATGTCTGTTTTGTTCTCATGGACAGCTGTAACGCTTGCAAACAAACACCTGGAATGCATGCTTCTTTCTAAAAGAAACACGACGTAGGAAGAAAATTAAATGCGTTGGTCATGAGGGCTACTGTCACATAGCAGTTATTCACAATGCACTGCATGCTTTGTTGAGTTGCTTCTAGTGCTTGAAAACGTGGTTACACTTTTATCTTATTTGTGGTAGCTCAACTGATAACGACACCACATCCCCAGCTCCGGGTCACGGGAGAGAGAGGCCGAGGGTGAAGGCGCCCACGACAGCAAATGCTACAGCCAATGTTTATTGCCAGAAGAAATACATGAGAAAATGTAAGGCTAGGCTCATGCTACTTTAAGATACAGTGTTTTTAATAAAGTTCTTTTGCATCTCTTTGATGCTGTTCTGGGTCTGATCGTCCTCACCGTTTGTCACCTGTTGGTCTCATCGTGATCATAACATCATTAAAGGTTAAATAGAAGATCAGAAATGCAAGATCTGAACCATGCGGCAAGTATTTTCTAGATCAAAGTACAAATATAGCAATTCCTGATAACGATATATGATAGATAACGGGCGGGGAGGGGGGAACTTTCTGCTCGAAACCCATCGTGGCGATTGAAATAAATAAAAACTGCATCTCGCCAGACGGAATTCATGCTTGTTTACAAACACAGAGCTGTTCCTTTAAAACACAAATCATAAGACATACAGTATACAGTACAGTAAAAGTAGGGGCCGCCTGATCAGGTGCAGGCGAGGTCCCTGGAAAGTCTTCAAAGAGACGGTATAGCAAACAAGATGACAAAAAAGTACACTCCTCCTTGGTGTAAGGGTTTAGAAATACATTCATAAAACTATACATATACACATAGCGAACTTCGGTACAATATCCCACGCAAAATACATTTGTCAAAACTTTCAGCTGTGTGCTACAAGAGTGAAGCAATGTCTCCTACGCCAAGTAAGGCCATTGTAAACTGAACAAGCCCTCATTTTTGCAAAAAAAATCTAAAGGCAGGTTTTGCCCATGCTCCCCGTCCTCAGTCTCTGAATAATACCTCTGTCCTTAGAAAAATAAAATTCACTTTTGATATAGTGCACAAGCAATGACTCAGGTATACTGAAGATGTGTTATTAAGATGTTTTGCACACAATAAAATTAGGGTTAAAAAATATGCTTTTTACAGCAAGTTTGTGGGGTTTTACATTCTAAGCATTGGCAGCCTTTCCATTCAAATGTCACCTGAGCCGTGTTGACATGCTGTCTTAACCGCGTGCTTCATGCATCTGCACACCTTCACATTCAAAAAGAAGTCTACGCATCACTCAGCTCCACAAAAGCACAAAGACTGACAACCTGCTTGATCTCTGTCCCGCCACCCCTGCTGCTAATGAGGCTTCAACCCCCTTTATTTTTCTTAAGCCTAGCAAAGTTAATAGACTGTGCCCAAATAATTCAAATGACCTTGTGTGAGAAGATGCACAATGATCACATGACACTACAGTATTCTTTTTTTTTGTTTTTAAATCAATGGCAAGAGAAAAAGTTCAAAGTTAATGTTGGTGTTCAAATCCTGAAAACCCTGATCCTTAAGATTCAATTCATTTGTGGTCCCCAACTTCAAATTTGAATTTTCAATCAATATCTACGCACTTACTTCTCTCTCTCTCTCACTCACATCTTGTTGCCTTGCCACTCATTTTGCATCACGCAACGCGCTAAATGCATCTCATTAAAAGACATACACCCACACTACACTTAAAACAAAGGCGATATTTAAACTTCTCCTCTTGTTTGCGAGAATCAAAGGATTTGGACGAATTTGGCAAAAGCCCTCGGCCTGCCATAAATACATTTCTTATAAGATATATAATACATTTCTTTGCATCTTCTATTTTGTCCTACTTTCAGTCATTAGAATGGTTAATGCTCTGGGGATAACTGATATACAGCAAAGAGACACACACACACACACACACACACACACAGTCTCATACAAGCTCCAAAACGCTTGGAAAAATATTAACAGTATTTTGATAGATTACCAAGGACTGAACAATCAGCAGGGAAGTTACACAGGTCTATAAATTTCATTATCATTTTTTCAGTATGATTCACTTTTGTTTTTTTTCTCTTTTTAATTTCTTTCTTGTCAACCAAGTCGTGCACGCTAAAGAGAAAGTGTGCAGAAAATGTGTCCATATTCTTACATCATGCCAGCTGTCCACAAGAAAAAATAGATACAAATTGATACATAAAACTACTTCATATGCGCGACCATACAAGTATGGATCCAGCAAGGAATAGCTCCAAAACATAAAACAAATTGGAACCCAGACCTTGACGGCACCTCTTAAGAAAATAAAAAGGTTTTGTATACATATGATGGGAGGATTTAAAAAAAAAAAAACAAAACACCATCATCATCCTCCCAAAAATTCAAGAATGCCAGAGATCCCTTTATCCAAAGTTCAAAAAACATTGAAACGAGAATCGTGTTGGTCTGAGGTGCTGAGACAGAAGCGCCTCACATTTTCCCTTTTTTTTATTTTTTGCAGAAAGATGAGGAAGAGAATGAGCGACACAGAAAACACACAAGGTCGTGATAAAAGCAAATCAGAGCTCACGAACACGCAGAAGCTTTGAATAGAACAGCTTGAGACTGTGTCTTTGCACTGCTTCAAATATGACCTGTTTTAGTGTGTTTGCCCGTGTTCGTGTGTCCGGCTGTGTCACTGGTCAGAAATATATACAGGGTTTGGTGTTGGTCAGATTAAAAAAAAACAAAAACAAACAAAAAAAAAAAAACAGACATCTTCACCTTAAATAAGCCAGTAAAAAAACAGTAGCTTAATTTGGCGTGCTACTCCTCCGCTGCCAGTGAAGACTCCACTATCATCGCACCTTTAACTACAACAGCCAGCAGGTCACGCTTCTGTTTTTTATTGTTTTTCTACAAATACTTGTAATAATTAGTGCAAAGTGGAGTTGGTCAACGTACGGGAAAACGTGATCGGAAAAGGTTTTCTCAAATAAGAGGATGCTAAAAGCGTCCTTCTGTATGTGGCTGAACAAGGTTAAAATTGACAGCTGGGACACGTGCCGTTATAAAGTTTAAAGCCAGCAGCAGAAGTCACCTGGATCAGCTGTTCTAGTGCACTCGAGTTACATTTCCATGCTGGAATTCAAAAGATGCACAGTGCAGTGTGACTAAATGAAATGCAAAATAAATGGAGCAACCGACCACTGCGAGTTTAGCATATATATTTTACCGTAAAGTGCTATTTAAAAACACAAACACGCTGCCTGACAGGAAATGTAAAACGAGAGTGCTGATGTGTTACTGCCACTTTTGCACCTGAAACAAGTAAAAGTACCATATGTGGCAGGTTGCCGAGTATGCTATTAAAGTAACACTGGCATAATAGTCGGCTATCACAAAGAAATACAATTCACGTTGACACATTTACAGGAGGTTTAGTTAGGAGGGTTAAAGGTTTTTACCAGCTGTGTGCGTGTTTGCCTGTGTTCGTGTGTCCGGCTGCATCTCTGATCAGAAGCGGAGAGAGGCGGAGGCACGCTCGCCACCTCCTTCATTCCTACAAGTAGGATGACAATAAAAATGGGGAAATCAACTGGAAGTTGGAACAAGTCCAGGTGCTGGTAGAGAGAGTGAGACTGTGGCCCCCTTCCCTCGGATGCGCGAGGCCCCCCCTGGCTAGAAAGCGGTCCCATTTCTCCGAACGCCTAAAGTGAAGGCAGGGATCATAAATGTGTTTATCCGCAAATGTGTGGCTGGCTGACTAATTTGTTCTCATCTTCTGCAGATAGCGATGACAGCCACCCCCCCCGTCACCAAAGCCCCATCCTTCTCCCCAACTCAGTGCAGTGCTCCCTTCTCGGCACAAAATAAAGCAGCACTATACTCCTGTTACACTGGTCAAGGCAAGCTAAATAAAAAGATTTAAGCACTTTAAAATGTCTTGCAAGCAAACATGCAGAATGCAGCCGACACATATATAAACACAAATAAGTCTTTAACTATCTATTTTGATATATATATCTATATATATATCTATATATAAACTCTGCCCTGTGAAAATTAAAGATTAGCAGTGTTGCTACCTCACATAATAGCCATTATGTGAATATCCGAGCCTGTTACCCAGGTATGTTTATGTGTTTGGCCTCCCGTTCCCAGCTTGTGTGTGTGTGTGTGTAAAGTGTATCTTCTTTTTTTTTTTGCATTACATCTAAGTCATTGACTCTGCTACATATCCATATTTTATATTATATACTAGTTCACCTACTACTTATAGTAATAATAACAACAATAACAATTGCTTTGGTTTTAAAAAATAAAGTTTTTTTTTTTCTTAGTTTGGCATAGAGAGTTTAGAAACTGGCATCAGGATGTGCCCTGGGATGAGCTGTACCACGGAAACTCTTGGACTGCAGAACACGGCACCCGGTGAATCCTGGTTTCACGGTATGAAATGTTTGAAACAGGTGGGTGAAAAAATGCTACATGTTCAGGTAAATTATGTCTTCTCCCGATTCGGATCTGCTAATCGTTTTGCCAACTAACACTGACCGGTGGGTGAATATGAACAGACAATAGAGAGGATATTCCAGTAAAGAATGTGGCAGCATGTTAAGAGTGCATGTGTGTTAATGTGGGCGAGATCAGGTATTTGTATGTGTGTCAAGTGTGTCTTCCTGCACCGATGCATCTCTTTGTGTATGTATGCCTACCTGTCTTGCACTTTAGATATAGTTGTTTTGTGTATATACAGTACGTGCGTCTGTGTCTGCATGACTCTGCCTTGCGCGTGCGTGTGTGTGTGTGTGTGTCCTCGGTGTCTAGGTGCATGAAGGGCTGGTGGCACTCTCCAGGGAGGACTGAGAGAGGCGTCTGGTGAGGGGTCCGATGCTGGGGTCTGCCAGAGAGGAGGTAGGGAACAGCTTGTACCAGCCGCTGACTGTGGCAGACAGGTCCAAGTCCTCCAGAAGGATTTGGGCCATTCCCATGAAGCACTTGTGGTCCATACGCCCATAATCCCCCCACACTATTACCTGAAGGAGAAATGACAGGAAATTTTAGAAAGAGTTGCTCCTCTTCCTGGAAAGAACATCTGAATTTCTTCCATTAAAGACTTTTTAGTCCTCCAAAATAACTGAAGTGACAGAGGGTGGACACTGATTCGAGAGAAGCTTCATTATCGGGTGTTGGAATGGTCGGCGGAAAATTATAAAGGTGGGAAAAAGAGGGTCACTTACCTGTAGCACTTTGCCCTGAGGACTCTCATCGAACAACAGAGCCTGCTGGTAGGTGGGGTCCAGAGTCTTCTTCACTACTTTGGTTTTCTTCTTGGCCAAGCACACGCCGTTCTCCAGAACATACACCTTTACGTAGGTTGCTGCAGACAAAACAGAAAGACAAAAAAAAAACCAGTGAGCCTCATGCATGTGCTGCTGAGCCCATAGAATTTTAGTTTTTTATCAATAAGTCAGTACCTGGTATGTTCTTGGAGCCTGGTTTGGGGATCAACCCTCTGGCCTGGTTGACCTCCACCTCCAGCTGCCCCCCTCTGTCTACCATGCCTACATGTACATCCCCTATAGATAAAAAAAAAAAAAAAACACAGTCTCTAAATATCCACTCCCAAAAATCAGCATAAAACCACAATAAAAAAAAAAGTTTCAATGCAGCTGAAGTCTGTGGTGCTCAGCTAACCATCAACTGAGAGCTTGAATTGCAGCTGCAATAGGTTATGTCCAACAGTAGAGGGCCACGTAGAGCTACAAGACTGTCTTCACCACCAGGTATAGAGGAGCACACTGCTCTGTTTAGTTATTTTTCAGAACCGGTGACCTTTACATGAAACATTTATATCTCACGCAAGAATAACTTCATTCGTGCTGAGTGAATACACCTACTGTGTAGTGTTTCAAGATGCTGCTGTGCATTTAAGTGGATGCATGTTGCAAAACGTTTCAGACAAAAACGCCTAAATTTCTGATTAATAATGTATTAACTGAAGGATCTGACTGTGGTGACACATGATATATTGTCTTGCATGCATGTCTCATATTTCAATCAAATGCTACCAAACAGAAACAGTGGATGACCTTAACTAGTTTTGTATCATAACAATAGGTGAGAATGCGGCGGACTGCATGGGAAAAGCTGGTGATGCTGGCTGACTTCAGTCTTACCCATTGGGGGTGTAGCTAATGTTTGCCGGCCTACGATCTGAGCAGGGCCTAGTCCATCCAGAAAGTCACTGAACTGGCTCTCAGGCCCCAGGCGTGTGGTAGGGAAGACAAACCTGTGAGAGAAGAAACAGAATCATGATGGATGAATGGGTACTGTGTATATGGATGAGTGGATGGATAAACTGCCGGACGGACACGCACGTTCCATCAGAGCTATTTGAGTTGGTGCTGCCATCGGTTGAGTCCTTGCTGCCCTGCCGTGTCACCCGGTTCCTCATCTCAACGGCGATGCCGGTCTCCGTGCTCCGCCGGATGGTGCTGCGGAGCTTCTTTGTCCCACCATCTGAAAACAGAACACAGAGGTCACAGTCCCTTCTGTAAGTGCTCTTATTTCAACAGGATAAATCACTAAGCGTAATAATCGGAGGAAGTCAGAGAGCTGCCTGATAAGGAAGTCAGGTATTATGCGAGGCCGACGGTGAAATTATGTGACCCTTTGCAAGCTTCTATTTATTCTGCAGATGTTAAAATATAAAATACTTTCTAAAGCCTCAAGCAAAGGTTACATACATATATTCTCAGTTGCACAAATGCTTTCCGACTTAGAAACAGGCATTTTTTTTATATTTACTTTTTGTATGTGTGTGTGTGTGTGTGTGTACAATGCTTGCTTTTTCAAAGCTACCCACCACAAATGAGAACGAAATTAAGTTTGCCTTGAAAGCACAGATCCCTTCACTCTTTATTATGAAGCAAGGTCACTCAAGCAAGAAGGCAGTCTCACCTAATATCCACTGGGGTGTCCCTGCACTACTGAAAAACAGCTCCACATCACAGGTGTTACTACAGTCCATTTTAAACACGCAAAGCCCATTTTGCAATGGTTGTTGCGACTAGGGAGCAATAAGCCTTTAGGGGGAACTCCTGAGCCTTGGCTTGTAAGGCAGCAACACACAAATTGGCAGCACGGGGAGAGTGGTGGGTGGCAGGGCAAAAGGAGAGGTGAGAGGCTGAGCTCAGAAAGATGAGGAGAGGAGGGGTATTAAGGCTTTGCAGCTCCTGCTGACGCTAGGAGAATGAGAGCAAGCCAGAGAGTGCTAACCCCAGAAGAAGCTTTCAGGACATCATCCCCTGTAATGACACACTGTATCAACGTGTGACTCGGCATGCTGAAAAAGCAGTAGGGCACAGATGAAGTGATTTGGGTTCAGGATGTGACTTGTAAGGTTGTGCAACTCTTCCCTTCGCTTTTATCACTCCACACCTTGGCCTCAATATCATTCTTGCAGCATTATCCAGAGTTTTAGGTCAGTTTTATCAAAGAGCTGACAGCTGCTGGCTAATTTCTGCTCATTTTTCAAGCAAACACGCCAAAGATTCTCTGGTTTCTGCTTTAAAATGTGGAGATCTTTTTCTTTTCTTTTCCATATATTAATCTTGATTACTTGAAGTTTTGTTTGAAAACAAGAAATATAAAGCTGCTACCTTGGATGTCCTTATACAATCATTGTTGACTGTTCTGTCAGATAACAGAGCCAAAAAGATCAAATCAAATGAGCCATTTTCAGCCCTCATATTTGCATCTGTGCATCCATCATTACTGAGTAATGAATTGTGCTTTTTACCAACTAAAGTAGAAGAGAATTATGTTATTTTGGAGTTTATAAAAGAAGATATCCACAACTGTAAATTCTCTAAGATACACAAACTTAAAAAAAACAAAAGCACGCACTTACACGGGAAACACGGCGCATTCACACCTCCGCGCAACATGTGCACAAAGTGTCTGCACGTGAACAGTCTGGGCCACACGGTGACAGTTTAGTCACACAGGAGGATGAGAAAGCAGCTGTGCGCTGTCATGTCAGCAAAGCTTGCTTCATAAAGACGTCCACAGTGGCTCTGACCAATTTCTGGGTCAACCCTTTGAAAGGGGCTTTCTACCCAAACTTATTTTTCCAAAACTTGCAGTGGGGATTAAAAGCTTTTCCCTTCTTTGAACATGTTAATTATGAGGCAAATCACTGCTTATCAAAGCAATAACAAGAGACATAATGCATCACAGAGCTCTTCCATGACTGCAGCTGTGGTTGCTGTAGAAACATGTACATCTGCCAAGTATAGGAGCCTGGATATGTAGCACAACGGTGCGGTGAAGGCAGCACAGCAGACTTGACAAGCGTTTCCTTATTGTTGCCAGTTAAGCAAACACCCAGCCATCCCACTTCATTAGCCCGAGCATCTCCAGTCTCATTAAGCATCCTCACCATGCCAGGCTCATTACCATGACAACTACCGACACCCTGCATCATCACCATCACTGTGGAGATAAACAGACAGCAAACAGAGCCACTTGATGAGAGTTTTGGGGGTTAAAATGATGATAATGACAGAGGAGGACAGATCTATCTATCAATCTATCTATCTATCTGCTAGCCCTTCTCTTGTTCTCACTTAAACAAATCTTAAAGTGCTACAGGTTACTGAACGGAGTTCTTTTGTTCAAATGAAATCCTGCTGAAAATAAATTGAGGTGCATCCCACGTTATCTAAAATGCTGTTGACGTCTGCAACAATCTAAAGAGATGCACATCAGGTTGAAGCGGACTAGCATAAACCTTTGCACAAATGCTCCATCTGTGGGGCTCTAAAGAGGAGAGAGGACAAGTGCTAAGGAGTGATGGGTGAAACGAAAGATGAGAATGATAGGGTCCCATGGGTATTGAAGATGAGGAGAGGGGTGCTGCCTTCTGCTGCCTTCTATTTATAATCCTGCAGGAAAGAATATTTCCAACAGACTGTGTGTGTGTGTGTGTGTGTGTGTGTGTGTGTGTGTGTGTGTGTGTGTGTGAGAGAGAGAGAGAGTGTGTGTAAGAGAGAGAGACAGAGTGAGACAGGGAAAGGTCTGTGTGTGTTGTAGCACGACACCCAGACAAGCTCCATGCACTCCTGCTGCCATGACAACCCCTGCCCTCAGATCTGGACCTCAGACAATGCCACCTGAGACAACTGGCGCCATAGCGACAGGCTCATCTGCCATTGCTTTAAAAAAATAATAATAATAATAATTTGTCGAGGAAACACTTGACTGGAACTTCTGCACTAACTTCCTCCCCAAAACTTTGTCCTCGCTCACAATCAAACCGCACAAGTCTGGTGAAGAGTATGTTTAAATCTTAACATAATCAGGCTGCAAATGTGACAATGCCTCTGTTACGATGATGAGCAGATTCATGCACACAAGTGGGAGAACTCCAGTATTAAACTATCAAGAAGCTATTCACTTACCTCCATTTCCACACTTGTTACTCGTTTGTCTACCGGCCCCTCCCCTCTCGTGAAAACAGCCCCCTCCACAGTTGCAAAGCAGTGATCTCTTCCTTCCTATTTAATCCCCTCCTCCTCCTCCTCTTCTGCTCTTTCCCTCCATTCGTTTCCATGGCAATGCCTTCTGCATTGCACCAAGAGCCCCGGCCGGCATGTTCGCTCATAAGCCTTTCCCCCTTACTCTGTGTCTTTCTGTGCTCGTAATGTCCCCTCCATAAGTCCCACTCTTTAATCGAGCCTCCACTTCTTTTTCTCTGTCATATTCTTTCTCTTATTGCTCCTCTTTCTCTCCAGCTCTTTGTCTGCTAGTTATCTTTCCCCCTTTTTTCCTGTGCACCCTTTGCTAACTAATTCCTCTTCTTCTTTTTTACTTTATCTGCCTCACCTTATTTCCTACTTCATAATCATTTTGGGTGTATTATCTCCCGCCCTGCTAGTGAATTGTTATACTCTTAACATCAAAAACACACACATCCTGGAAGAAGTAATTAGAGGTTGTCTGACATACATATATGCCATTTGAGAAGCTAAAATAACAACATTACATAAGCTGTTGTGCTTTATTGTGCTAGAGTAGAGGGTTTTCGGTCTCTATGTGCTACAAAGCAGTTAAAGTGTCTCCTGTTGGCTTCACTATGATGAGTAATAGCGCGCCCCTGAAAACAACCTCATGAATCTCGCGGAAATGTGAAGCCCAGGAAGCAACAACACACTCTAAACTTTCTTTCTCAGCTGCGTATGCACATGTTTAACTATCATGATAAAGGAAAAAAAAATACAAGGATGGGACACAGAAGTGTTGGGGTGGAAAGAACTAATAGCTTCAGTGCTGAAGATTAGTAGAAAGGTGAGATTGCTTAAAAATGCCAACAGTGCAGAAAAGAGCCACACACTGTGAGTGCATGCACACTCATACACAAAATATAGCTTCTTTATGTGTGTGCGTGTGTGTGTGCGTGTGTGTGTGTGCGTGTGTGTGTGTGCGTGCACACTCAGTAGATCATTAAAACTGCTCTGACATTTGGAGAGCACACTGATGAAGCCGTTCTCATTATGTGCTGTAATATAGAATGCTGTTTTTAGACTCCCAGGCTACGCCGACATGCCTATTGGATGCACCGGTGACGGCAACGATCCACCATGCATAGCAACAGTAACCAAGCATGGGTGTTGGAGATGAAGGATATGTTGTGGTATATTTACCGCCAGACCCCAGCTAAATTTGGACAAAGGGAAGATTCAAAGTGGAAGCTTAAGTAAGACCAAGAGTTTATAGAGTACATATGAATCAGAGATTCAGAGCCATATTTACAGTTTACACAATTCATGCATCATAAGACACATTTGTAGCTGTTTCTGCAGCAGGTGTTATGGATTTCATTCAACATGAGTCAAGTCTACCTACTGTAAATGGGTATAACATATAAAAACTCACTCCCTGGTGAATGAATGGTGAAATTGCCACCACTATACAAGAATTTCAAAAAATCTGACAAACAAAGATGGCAATATTTAGAGTCTGATTTTTGATGCTTTTAGAACCAATTTCAAATGGCCATTGGAGGATCTGCAGGTTTTGCTCCAGTTAGGATAAAAAAAAAAATCTAATATCAGTTGGTTGACTGGACAGTTTCTATTTGTGAAATATAACCAAACCAAATCCACACAGTGCAGATATAACAGTTTTTACCAAATCTGTTTGCTATTTTGCTAATAAGTATATGAGATAAATACAACTCTCATGTCAATACAGTAAATATAGAGCTGAAGTCAGCAGGTGGTTAGCTCAGGTAAGCACAAAAGCTTAAAAATTAAGAAAAAGCTACTTTTGCTCTGTTCAAAGGTATACAAACCTTCCTTCCAGTACCTCCAAAGCTCATTAATGAAGTATTTCACATGATGAACCATGCATTTAAGGGCACATCAGCTGTTTGACAAAAAACAACCATAAAACTAACATAATGTAATGGCAACAGTTCAGAAAGAAGCATAAAACCTATTTACAATCCAAGTAATTAGGTTAATGATCATGACTTCTGAAAATTGGTTCTTCTCAAGTTGTATTAATGTGCAATCATAAGCTTTTTTTTTCCCCTGGCTGCTTTGCTGTGTGTGTATTTTTGTCCTTCCAATAGAATTCTTTTCTCTATAGTTCAACCATTTATGAAACACTGCCAGCGTCCTTCTTTTCTAAGTCAGTTATTTAACTCAAACAGAGCATGTAAAAACAAATAAATGTGGTGGAGAGTTAAGTGTAGCCTAGTCTTACCCTGTCTTTAATGATAATGCATGGGAATTAAACAAATCTAATTTCCCATTTGTGTGTGAGTGAGTGTGTGTGTGCACTGCCATTGTGTGTCAACAGTTCAGGAAGAAACATAAGCATGGGAGTGGTCAACGTGAAGTAATTAGTGTTTCTCAGCACCAGGTTTCATAGCAAATTATTTCATGAAATCAAAAACCCTTCATGTGTGGCAGGATGTCTGTCAGTGAGTTAATATGCCACACAGGCTCTTGTCTAATAGCAATTAATTACAATAAGGAAAAGAGTAATCTAATTTAGATGTAATTTCCTCTTGATTACTTGACTCTGTGGCTGATGACCAATTGATGGAGGATGGTAGAGCATTTTTTTAGAGAAAAAGCAGATGAGAAAAAATAAGATCATATGAAAAAAAATGGCAAAAAAAAAAAAATCACAAGACCTTCTGCTGCTTGTTAACACACCTAGTAAAACATGTAGAGAGCAGCACACAAACAATCTCAAACCTGCCTTTTCATAAATGATGTCTAAAATTCTACTAAAGGGATGAGATATTTTAATTTCCTTCTGATCTAATTTCGCTGTTTTCCAGGTTCCAGCCAGTGTATCTTCAATAAAAGCAGAATTAGGAGAGCAATAACTTTGCATGAAGAAAATTTCATTTAGGTCAAGAAAATTCCCCAAACAACTTGATCAGAAGGGGAGCTCTATATCTAGCTTACAGATACTTTGTACTCCAGTTTAACAGAAGATAACATTTCAGTGTAGGAATTAAATCGCTTGTTGAGCGCTTCCTGCAGTGCAGCAGCAGCAGCCTCTCTGTGCCATGAAACAGAATTAGAAATCAATCTGCCTGTATGTTCGCATTGGCTGAGAAGGAAGCAGAACTGTGTGCTGCTCCTATGCACCAAAAGCTGTTCTCCCCATCCACCTTCTCTTACAACAAGACACAGCAGGCAGCTGTGTAAGTGCAATGTTTACTGCACTCCCGAATGCTAACTTATATAACTTATTATTATACACATTGAACCTTGAAGCAGATGGGCTACAGCAGCAGAAGACCATACCAGGTGCCACTCCTGTCAGCTAAGAACAGGAAACTGAGGCTACAGTTTACACAGACTCACCAAAATTTGACAACAAAAGATTAAAAAAATGTTGCCTGATTTGATGAGTCTCAATTTCTGCTGCAACATTCAGATGGCAGGGTCAGAATTTGAGGTAAACAACATGAAACCACTGATCCATCAATCCTTGTCTCAATGGTTCAGGCTGCTGGTGGTGTAATGGTGTGGGAGACATTTTCTTGGCACACTCTGGAACCCTTGCTACCAACTGAGCATCATTTAAAACCCACCTATGTATTGTTGCTGACCATGTCCATTCCATTATGACCACAGTGCACCCATCTTCTGATGGCTGCTTCCAGCAGGATAACACACCATGTCACAAAGCTCAGATCATCTCAAACTGGTTTCTTGAACAAGACAATGGGTCCACTGTACTTAAATGGCTTCTACAGTCACAAATCTCAATCCATTAGAGCACCTTTAGGATGTGGTGGAACAGGAGATTCGCATCTGAGGAATGCTTCCAGAATTTTGTTGAATCTGTACCATGATGAATTAAGGCATTAAGACATTATCTTCAATAACCATGCTAAAAGAACATTGTGGTTTTCACAGTAAGTAGTCTGTATGTGGACAGTAGCATGAATGCCTGATGCTTTCTGCTAATGATATTCACATCACCATCTGTCAGAGACGACACAAAATAACGATGCAAGTAAAATGTAGTTTAGTAAAGTACAAGTAGAAGTCATTTACACTGTACAATGAAATTATTATTTTGCCAGTCTCCCTTCGCACAGTTATAAAAATGTTCATAAAATAGAAATAAAGATCCAAGAAATTTACAAAAGAAAGTGCAAGTAATAAATGTGCAAAAAACAAAACAATGAAATGAGTTGACTGCTCATTTCTGACTACACTATTCAATGTTTATTGCTAATTAGCAGCCAGCTTCCACCACAACCAGTCTCTAGATAAGCAGAAGAAAATGGATCTCAATTAACAAATGTATTAAAAGCTTCTTGATACTAATTGTGTCAACAACTTTAACCAGATTAACCACTTTGATAAAGACTAAAACGAATTAAATTTTCTCTATAATTGTATAATACTTTAGTTTTGTAAGGACACAGTATTGTTTGGGTCAATTTTCATTTTTATCAAAATTCTAGTTAACTTTATTAACCTATTAAGACTTGAGGAAGTCATTTAAGCTTTAGAGCTGTTAGTATTGCTAGTGCTAGGTAGATTTCATTTTCTCTGGCCTGCCTTTTCCCCATTTCCAGTCTTTGTTCTAAACTAAGCTAACTGGCTGCTGCGTACCTGCCAATACTCCTTAATTCAACAAAGCTCCTTACACTGTTGAATTAGCAAGTAACTTAGGCGCCTCCTCGGCAACCCCCTGGCAACCACTGCTAGGGAAAAAACTGTATTCCACAACCAGTTGGCGCGTGGTTGCCGGCAGACACTGTAAAACTGGCTGCAAAGAGGTATACAGTTCTGCACCGACAACCTCCTTGCAACTGCTTTGGTTGCTAGGAGTTTGTGCCTTACTGCAACCAACACATTTCATTCCACTTGGACAGTGGACAAGCCATTTTGCAAAGTCTAAGTCTTGTATTTTAATATAGGACATGGGGGAGGAAACCATATCAGCCAACATATCAGGTGAGACAAGCTAACCCCCACCCAGAAGCACTCCTGTAATTTGAAAAATGCTGGCAGGTATGCAGTTGCATTTTAATGTACAGACATTAAATGTCAAAGTTGAATCAGATTGCACACAGTGTGCTTTGAACCCATATGTGGTTTAGATGCAGTGTTGTACATGCATAAGCTACACTCCCACAGCAGCAAACATACAGCCACAAAGAAAGAAACAGTGGAATAGTTCACCAATCTGTCTCGATAAGAATAGAGCATGGATGGGTTGGTGGGCGAGATTGAGAAAACGTGATAGATGCTGCGTGAAAATGAGAGCCAAAGAGATGGAGATGAATCGAGGAGAGATAAAGGGGAGGGAGAATTAAGATGTCAGTGAGCTGAGGGAAACACAAAGAGGGCAATGAGGGAGTGGAGAAATGAGAGAAAGAGGAGAGAAAGTGATCGTCTGTCAGTTTAGCTGGGGTTTGGTGGCCTCCAGAAGCACTGGCAGGGAGGAGAAAGCTTTTAGAGAGAAGAGTAAGGTTTCAGTTTGTACAGTATGTATCAGGAGAACCAATGACACAATGACGCTTCCAAAGCAAAAGTAGGTGGTGGGAGCAGGAGCTAGAAACTACTACAAAGCAGCAGTTTCACCTGAAATAGCACTTTGAAAGACGTAAGGACTTTTTCTTTGATTAGTCATAATGGATAAGAATAGCAATCAAGTGACTCATCCACAGAAATAGCTTTCATTATAAAAGGGCAGTGTGAGTGTTACTACAGTATGGATGCTGCAGAAACTCAGCAACTTTCATTGTTAGTATTCTAACAATTCATAGTCTTTGCTCATTTTGTCCGGGCTTTTCTGAGCTAAAGTGACATTTAAGAATCTCCCTTTGGAGGTGAGTTTTCCCTCAAAGGATCTAAATCACTGTAAGCTTTCCAACATGCGCCTGCCAAAATTCCTAATGTGTGTTTCCTAGCTTTGACTCAGAAACTGAGCTAGAAGTAGGGCATGAGTGAGTCACCACAAAAATACCCTCAGAACTGAAATGCAAGGTCTCTTTAATCTACTGTAGTATAGTGTAGTGTAGAGGACGTGCAGAGGCTGGCTGCTTTAACTTGTGAAGAAAAAACAAACATTATTTACAAGATTGTTAAGAGAGATTGATCATTTCCTTTCAAAACATTTTCAGTAATGAGTGAGGAAAGAATGATGAAAATTAGAGGAAAAGACTATTAACAGAAATCCTCAGAAAAATGTATCCTTTGCTATCTTCCCTCTGATCACATCAGCCTGTCTAGCCCGAGCTATTTTAGTGTAGGGGAGCACAATGTTCACATTATCAGTATTTATTAAACTAGGAGAAATGATGTCGGCCGGCTGACATTGTCCCACAGATATACCTCTATCAGCTTATATACAGCTTATATAATGTCTTATGTTCGCTGATGTAAAAACTTTTTTGTTTCAAAGAACATGATGCTTGTAGTAATTTAGAAAAGCTGTCACCAAACTTCTGACTACACTGTTTAAAATACTCTTAGCACTGTCGGCCACACATGTAGCATCACAGCTGAGCAGATGGTGGTGCAGAGTCAAGCAGTGTCTTCGCAATAAATTGCTAAATATGGGTCAAATATTGGCTGAATTTTTTGTCCACAGTTGGTTGGCATCTTCTTGTAGTTAGTAGAGTATACAGTCACATGAAAAAGAAAGTCTGCACGGGACTCTATGCAGTCCTGTAAAAAATGAGGTACACCACTATTCAGTGGCTTTTAGAACCACCTGTAGCAGCAATAACTTGAAATAATCACTTTCTGTATGACTTTATCAGTCTCTCACATCATTACCTCATGTCTTTACAGCGTTGCTTCAGTTCATTGAGGTTTATGGGCATTCGTTTATGCACAGCTCTCTTAAGTTCCCACAACAGCCTTTCAATCAGATTGAGGTCTAGATTTTGACTGGGCCATTGCAACACCTTGCTTCTTTTCTTTATCAGCCAAGGTGAAAGGTGCCGAGGTCTCTTGTAGGGTTGTCCAAAAAAATTGATACTCAGATACTAATAAATGATAGAAATTGCTAATGGATTAGATACTCATTTCCAACAGTATCAATACCAACAGTGCCGTCTTCGCCTCTTGTAGCTGACACTCAACTTCACACAGCCCCTCCCCTCACTAGCAGCAGAACTAGTTGATGTTCACAAAACTGAACTACACTTAATGAGAAATTTTTAGAGGTCAGTAAACCTCACATTTCAACAACATTTAAGTATTAAACAGTTATCATAAATGTTAATCTGACCGATGCACATCAGCCATTAAACTATTAGCAGTTACCCCATAATGACAATAGCCATTTGTTATCATTAGGGTAGCAGCTATAGCTAAATAATGAAATGATAACATTAATGTGGAAGGTAGGCAATTATCAGTCCCGCCCTATGTAACAATAAAAGACAGTGTTAATTTAACAGGATAAGACAATTTTTTGTGTCTGAAAAGTATTACGTTTCTCTTAATGTCCCAGGTTGAAGCTGAGAAAAGTCTGTCAGCAACTAGACAGAACTCTTGTTTGATCAGCTAAATATGGTGTCATCAAAAGCACAACACTACCTCACCCAACAAAAAAATACGATTGTCTTTTTTTCTTTTTTTGCACTACCTAAAACAATCTTAAAATATTTTATTATATTATATTTTATTTTATTTTATTTCATTTGCCACCTTACAATTATGTTATTGTATGTTTTTGCACTACATCAGACAACTTGAACATAGTGTTGTCATTTATGTCATCGTTTGTATTGTTCTAATCTTTATTACAAAAATGACCTCTAAATTGTTAGTCATTTCTTCCCCGTGTTATCGAAAATAGTATCAAGTATTGAGTATTTTCCTGGGTATTGGTATTGAGTTTGTAATACTAGTATTGTGAAAACCCTAGTCTTATCGACCCCTCCACCACCATGCTCAACAGTTGGTATAAGGTGTTTGTGCTGATATGCTGTTTGGTTTTCACTGTGCATTACTGGCAACTTTGGTCTCATCTGTCTAAAGGACATTGTTCCAGAAATCTTGTGGATTGTTTTGAAGCAACTTCTCATGCAAATCTAAGCTGTGCTGCCATGTTCTTTTTAGAGTAAAGAAGCTTTCTCCTTTCAGCCCTTCCAAACAAGCCATACTTGTTCAGTCTTCTAATTGTACTGTTGTGAACTTTAACATTTAACAAGCTAACTGAGGTGTGTAGAGTCTGAAGCTCCTGTTTTTTTTTGCAGTTTTCCCGAGCAAAGGTCAGTCACATCAATATTCAAGTGTCTAAAGGTGATCTGATTCCATTATAGGATCTATGAAATCGCTTAAGTACATTTTCTCCTACACTGAGAAACAATGGCTAATTTAACTTAATTTAAGTATTTGCTCTATTTTTTTTCTTTGGCATACAACAACAAAGTAAAATTCACAGCCTGGAGGAAACACCTGTGTTATTTTCCTGAAAGACAAATATAAAATGAGTCAGAAGCACTTAACATTACTGGCAATGGTGCAAGTCCCTCTGCATATCTTTCACAGCCTGGAGCTAGAGTTACAGACAGCCAACTCAAAAATATTTGTCTGACGATAGCATACCCAGAAATGTGGTTGCTATTGGTCACAGAGCGTAGTTGGAATCATTTTAATAAGCAAAGGAACAAGTATTCTCTTTACATGTCAAACATATTTCCTTTTCTGTCTCTGTTTCTTTTCTGTGTCTCTGGTGTCTTTCCAGCAGGA
>VUQS01030314.1:0-15690 GCA_015108495.1 Heterochromis multidens | reverse complement strand
ACTGAAAGAGTGGCCACTGGCCTGTAGGTGTGAATAGACTGCGGAGTCCTGGCCTGACGAGGTAGCTCTTCTGTGTTGTGCCATCCGCTTAGCCAAAGGTTGTTTGGTTTCCCCAATGTATAAGTCACGGCAATCCTCCTGGCACTTAACAGCGCCAGGAGGATACTTAACAGGATCACTTAACAGGATTGCCGTGACAATTTGCATACTAATGATCATGAAACTGACCAAATGGCCCATTGTTAGTCAGTGGTGCTGGTTTCGGTCATTATGCAATGTACTGTTTATAAGGTTGGGGAAGCCTGCAGTCAGCTGAGACTGAAGAAGTCACCAGAGGTGACGAAACGTTTCTCCCACTGAAAACGCTACGTCCAGATGAACAGATTCAGCTTTTTGGGATTCTTTTACCTGGATTATTGAGCATGCATCAAGAGAAAAAATGAGATATTCTTGAAATTGCACCTATTTTTGTTAACACATTTCAGGCTGTTCATCTGTTTTATAAATGGACTGCTCAGTAAATGAGAAAAGTACACTATATAGAGAAAAGTATTGGGCCCCACCTCTTAATCTTTCAATTCAGGCATTTTCAGTCCCATTATCACAGGTGTATAAAATCATGCACCTAGCCATACAGTCTGCCTTTACAAATATTTGTGAAAGAATGGGTCATTCCAAAGAGCTCACTGAATTCGAGCATGGTACTGTAACAGGATGCCACCATTGCAACAAGTCCGTTGGTGAAATTTCTTCCCTCCTAGATGTTCCACGATTAACTGTAAGTGATATTATTTCAAAGTGGAAGCATTTCGGAACCACAACAACTCAGCCACGAAGTGGCAGACTCCATTAAGTTACAGAGGTGAGTTGCTGAGTGCTGAGGCACGTAGTGAGCAACAGTTGCCGACACTCTGCAGACTCAGTAACTGCAGAGCTCCAAACCTCCTCTGGCATTAACATCAGAACAAATATTGTGTGCCGGGAGCTTCATGGGCTTCCATGGCTGAGCAGTTCCTGTAGGTGTAATGTGTAGGAGGCCCAGTAGTGTTGTCCATATGGTGTAATTTAAAAAGAAATAGTACTTTCTATTGTTTGGCCAGTTTTTAAGAGGTAAGAGGTGTGTTTCTTCTGGGTTAAGAATTGCTGGTATGGTGCAGGTGAATGCCTTCAGAATAACTAAGGGAAACATTAGGAGGGTTGTTGTAAGCTATTATGCCATGGTTTTAGAGTAGCTTTACTATTAGACTGTATGTGACCCATTAACTAAAATGAGCGTGACATCCCTCCTGTAGTGCCTGGGACGTAACAATTTCAAAAGGTCATTCTACATAAAATATCATGACAAATAAACATCTGTTGTCTGTGTTGTCTAATCAGTTTTATTTTGTTATGCTAAAAGTCTAAACACAGACGATCAAGTTACTGATGCCCAGCTTTACTGTTGTATGAAGCTGTCGTACCTCCAGGTTCCTGAGGAGCTCCTGCAGGTTCTCCAGAGAAGTGTTCTTGTCACAGGTGAAATTCTTACGAACTGTCTCGTGTTCCTTCTGCAGAGCACTGTACGTCTCATTGGCCTCCTTGAAAAACTAAGAAAAAAAGCACATATGTGAAATAAGTTTCAGGAGAATACACACAGTGGGTCTTCCACAGTGTCTCATATTGAGACAAATGTAGTCTCTTGGTCTTAATATTATAACGTCCAGAGACATTATGAGGGAGAGACATGTATAACCATGAAATTTTTATGTCTAGATGACGACTGAAATTAAAGCTAACCAAAATGCTAACACTGAGGCTTCAAAATGCAGCGTCAAGAAATCAGTGGAACCATGGTGTCATGGTGTTTACATGCATCTTTTATATGCACTCTTATATACACAATGTTTGTCAATGCAAGTGACTCCTTTTGCATTTCACATGATCATTCAATGTTCATGTTTATTAGAGCAGCTTTAAGTTACCTGGCTGTAAGCTAAATTCTCCTTCAGGTGAATATCGATGCATTTTGTAATTTGAAGGAGCCAACTCCACTGAGTCTGCAAAGTGTCTCTGTAAGCCTGTAAAAAATGCACATACACAAAAAAAAGGAAGGTTTATACTATATGAATGCACTGCGTCTTGGACTGCAATTTCTACTTCTGATCGCTCCAGACCTCGATCTTGTCTGAGGCAGGGTGGTCATTCTTCAGAAGGTTATCCACTTTAGTCTTCAGTTTATTCAGATCCTTTTCTTTAACCTCCAGGGCACTCATCAGTTTCTGTTATATAAGAAGAGGTGGATAATCACAGGGGACACAGGAAAAACATCAGGATACAGCAAGAGGGAAGCTCTGTGGTTTCGCTCTAAGTGGATGACTGATTACAGCTGCCAAAAATCTAATCTACCACAGATGATTGCTCCCTTATGAGATGCAGATTACCTACATAAAAGATATTAGCGCCATTTAGGCTCATGGGATTTCCAAGAATGTTTATTGCAAAAATAAAGCTCATAAAATTGGAAATTAAAAAGTGGATTTGTGCAGCATCAAATGAATCCAATTTTCTTCCTGTTTTCCAGTGATCTTGTGTTTGACTAACCGAGTAGCTCTCCTGCTTCCTGGGGATATACTGGTCAATGTTCTTGTCTCCCCAGTCAAACATCAGTTCCTCTTCCTCCCTCTCATTCACCCACATGATCTCTCTGGATATTTCCTGAATGATGTCCCGGAGATCTCGCAGCTGCTCGGTCCGACCAAAGGACATTTTCTAGCAGGGTTAAAGAGAATAAATGTAACACAAATCTCTAGCAGTTTATGAAAGAATATACTATACAGTAATAAGCATTTAGTCTCTTTCACCTGAAGACTGTCCCATTCCTGCTCCAGAGCATTAAGATTTGCTTTGTCTCCTTTCTTCATCTGAGGGAAGAGAATAAAGTCAAACTTTACTGGATTATTTGAATAGCTACATTTTACAGGTTAGTGAAGCTCTGCTGCTCTGATTTCATGGTAAACTTTAAATGAGAAGAGTCTGAAAGGTTTTAGTATCAATTTCAATGTTTTCCTCTAATGTTTCAAAATAAAACACAAATTAAAATGTTGTTTTAATATTTGGAAATGTTATTAATCAAAACTAAAAGAAAAATAATAAGAAGTAACAATTTGGCCAATAGCTGATCATTTTTTGATTGTTTATGTTATTTATCTCTTTACCCTAGTATCTTTGAACATTTAGCCAAGCAGCAACCACTGCGGCTACAAAAAAAAGGCAATGGGAAGATGCTAAAAATTGCAGTTCCTTTAATGGCCACTTGAGGCTGGCTCTAAAAGTGAGTCAAGTACCATAGGCTCCCATGTTAAAACGCTCAACTTTACAGCATTAGTCCAAAATGAGTGGGTGATGTTGTCATAGCTATGTCCATCTTGTATATACAGTTAATTCATTTTGCCAGCAAATTGGCAACATAAACATCAGCCACTGAGGACAACTGTTGTGACCTTATATAAACCAGTCTTAGGGCACTGATTTCGTGGTGAACAAAGAAGATATATCAGTGCATCTCAAAAACACTGGTTTAGGATTGCAGGAAGTAGCATATTTTAGAGGTTTCTGTGGCACACGTTTGCTTTGGCAGAGTTTTATGCCAGACGCCCTTCCTGACACAACCACAAAGGGGATTTGAGTCTTAACCTGGAATTGAACGAACAACCTTTCACTCGCCAAGCAAATGTGTTAACTACTACACTATGGAGGTTTGTGAGCTCATACATCCCTTGACTGATGCAAACCCAAACGATGCATCAGTTCTTGGGGCTTCTGTTTGCAGCAACAATGAATTTGAGCACTGTCTCATCATAACAGTATTGATACTAAGCCTGCTGACTGAACCCACCAGGTCATCTCTGGCTCGATCCATCTCGACGCTCCTCTGGATGGAGCTGTGAAATCTCTGGTGGCTCACGAGCTGCTGCTCGATGGCTGTAGGATCGTCTCCCCAGGAAGCTGTTTCAATCAGACGCTGAAGCACAAAAAAAGGTATTTACAACTTACTCTTACAGCTTGTTTTTCTGGTCATTAAACTGCAGCAAAACCTTCTGAACTGCTGGAATAGATCGGTGTTTAGAAAGGACTTTAGACACTGGCACTTCATGTCACCAGCAGGTGGTGGCAGAGACACAAGTTAAACCGGTAATTCCCTTGTGAATTCATGAACCACTTAGGGTCAAACATCAACAATCCACTCAGAGAGAAATTATTTAGCACTGAGTACAAAACAAACGCTTCTTTTAGCTTCTATTTCTACTTAACATAACCACAAAGAGCACATAACCCCTTAATCCTGTGTCTACAACAACAAGATAACAGATGAATTCTTCTCTAAGCCCTCTGTAAATGAGGTATTATTTTAGCAATTGTGGTTCAACGAGATCTGTCAGTTAGTTTACTGGCACCTTTTATTATACTTTCATAAAGTGACATGGCACTTAAAAATCTAATTATTATTAATGTCACCTTTGTTGTAGGTATTTTCAGTTTTGGTTCATTTCACAAGTATAGCTTTTGTGTAAAGTGTCAGTTACCCCAGTAAAACATTAAAAAAAACTGCTTTTAATTGTTTTTTTGTGTGGTTTTTATTTTTTGTTTTTAAGTTTTTCTTTAACTGTTTAGCAATTTTAATTGTTTTTAATGGTGTCTTTTATTGATCTTTTTATTGTTTTTAAATTACTATAATGGATTAAATGATGTAATAATTGCTTCCTGCACAGCACTTTACTGAACTTTTGTTGTGTTTAAATGTGCTATGAACTGAAATGTGAACAAAGTGAAATGAGCTGATTATTTGTGGTGTTTCTGCAGATTTTACACAACATACATCTCAGACTTATTCATGGCAAACAACAATGTGACAAAATAAAGTAAAATGTATAAAAATCTGAAAACATGCTGACAGATAGTCTGAAGGCTGGTGTTAAAGGATCACGAGGAAACCAGCTCACCAAAATGCAAAATTTTAAAGGTATTTAAGACTGAAATAAATATAAGAAAACTTTAAATAAAGAAACAATGTGAAACTGAAAATGTCATCCCACAACCAAAAAAGTAAAAAATAAAATCCTAAAAATCTTTTAAAATAGCTAAATCTTATTACTTTCTTTACGCCAGCTAAAAAACATTTGTTCAGATCAATATTCCAGTTTTAAACTGATGGTCAAACAATGAACTTAGATTAATCTTTAGTACAAACATGAACTAACATGATAAAACACCAAATTCACACAAAAACTAAATAATGTAATTGATCAGGCAACAACTCCCATGGTCTATATGGTAAAAAGCAACTTTAAAGACACATATAAAGACTGTTACAATTGTTTTAGGTTCCCATTGTGAAAGTTGGTCTGGCAGCAAAGTGGTGAAATTATTGTAAATATATTCTGATTCTGATTATACTTCACCAAATATTGATTTTTAGTAGATTTCTTAGCTGTCAAGTCTATCCTCTGGTCTACTCCTCCAAACTGGGATTGTGCTTGACCACCATCTACTGTAGGTAATGCACAGTGTGTGCACTGTATTAATCCCTCTTGAGCTTTACCAAGACACCCAGGCACAGGATTCCCTCAAGGGGTTATGAATGTCAGAAGATTCCTGGGCTTGAAAAGCAGCTCCAGGTTCACGTTAGGGGTTAAGGCATTTAGTTGGGTGTGTCTATACATGCCTTTTGCTGTGCAATCCAGCCCATAGCATCATGGTAGCTCCTTCCAGGTTCCTCCCAGCCACTGGAGCTCCCCCTGGTGCTCTTCCTTCTCTGCATGGTGCCTGTGATGGCCATGTGGACCCCCTTTAGCTGATCTTTATACATCTCCACACTACGGATTAGAGGGGAGAAAAAAATTACATCTGGAATGAGCAGTATGTGCTATAGATAGAATATATCTTTATAATAAGTCAAGAAATCTCTGTTTGTCCAGTCAACAAACATTCATCCAATCTGCTTCAAACTTGGAAGGTTAATTGCTGAGGCCCTGAGAAAGTTTGGACTAAGTAAGAATGAGCAGTTCTTATAATTTGGCTAAAAGTTCAGTCACTTTAGGGGAAGCACTCAATCCTAATGCTTCCCTAACAGCCTGCTCCACTCTGTGTATAGAGGGGAGGGGCGAGTTTGTTTGGCTGCCTTTGTGAGGACATAAACTTTCACATCACAAATGTTCCAAACCCTCACCCTAACCTTAACCTGATTCTGACTTAATGCCTAAAACCAACTCTCAATCCTCGAACAGGGCTTGAAGGAGTGTGAAAACCAGCCTTTTACAAAAATGTCATCACTCTGATGGTCTAAAACGCTCACATTTATTTCTTTATATATTGATTCTCTTTGGTTTGCTGTGACAAATGACCTGAGGTCTCTCACTCTTGTACTGGATAAATGGTTCTAGAGAGAGCTGCCTGTTCTGTACAGCCACATTTTAAACAGACAACCACACACACACTCACTAAGTAGCCTTCTTTTCAAAACATTAACTTAGGAATTGCCTGCATGTGATGCATTTAAGGGACAGTTACATTTCAGCTTTAAAAACATGGGTAACACTCTTCTCAGATGGGTACTCCACCAGTAAAAGGAAAATCAGAGGGTGAAGACAGAGAGAAATCTGGCCTTCCTTACCTTCTCACTACATTCTCATTAGGCTGTCCCATTTGTCTCAGGTCTGACGCGCAGTTCCTCAGCTTCTCAATGGCCTCTTTGGCCATCCCCATGCAGTACTCGGCCTCACCTTGGTTACCACCCTGCAACACATAGACAAAACCCTGAGAAAGGTGTACAAATCCAGAAAACTAAATGGGCACATTTTGAGTATAGATGTCTTTTGTCTTGACTTGCTTCAGCAATTGCTGAACTTTCACTTTAGATTTAATGTCAAAAATGTCAAAACCCTAGAGAAAATCCTCTTTACAACCCACAAAACAGGATGATTTATGACTTTGTAAAGGATAAAGTGTTTGTGATATTCTGGCAATACAAGTAGTCAACAGGAAAATAAATGACACACCCACAAATTTTAAGCTGGGTTTTGCACTTGTGATGAACTTCACAGTAACATAAGTAATTCACGATAAGTTGCTCAACAACTAAACTAAGGAAGGGTGTAAATTTAAAGTGGATTGACAGTTGCAATATTGCTCAAGGGGCCAGTGCTAAAAATCTTATCCAGCAGGGAGCTAAACAAAAATTAAACATTATCTGCCTGGTTTCTATCACAGGTTTGGGCACATAAGCCTACTCATCCAGCTACTCCAATTACAGCAACACAACATTTCTGTCATTCTTTCTGCTTCTTTTCACCAACAGAGGACAAGCTACAACAGTACACTTGTCATGTTTAATAAAAACCTCCTGATTGGACTCTCATCCCGACTGATTTTTATCTGCACTTTTTTGGGGAAAAGGATAACATAACAAAGGAAAAACATGACTCACGGCTTGAATGTAGTATTCAGCTTTCTTCAGGTACTCGTTGCACTGGCTCTGCAGGATAGCGGCCTTTTGGTTGACAGAAGTAAGTGTGGAGCCACTGTAGGGGGCAGTGAAGTAAATTTATCAGCATTAAGATCTTAATCTGCATTAATTATACCAAAACATCCTCATTTACAGCAGTGGTTCGCAGTTTTTTTCACTGTGTTCCCCTAAAATAAACCAGTGTCTTCTTTTGCCCCTTTGTCTGGCAGGGCACATGTCAAAATGTCATAAAAGAGTGAATTTCCCTTCTCAGATTGTTTTATTTGAATATTCTTATTGTTATGAAAAGATAAAACTGTACACTATTTATTTACATTTTCATAAAAGTAAAAAAAAAAAAAAACTTTTGTTTTTTCTTATCTTTTCTTATCCCATAGATAAGTCCTAACCCCTGTCTTAGACTCCTGCCTCTCCTTCCACCTGTTTTAATTTGGATGATTGTCTTCAACTATGCAACCAATATAGCACTACATGCCTTCTTGATTTCCTGGAAAGTTTCCAAATCCCTCCAAAGAAGTTCATATGTAGACTTTAGGTAAGACTTCTAAAAATTCCTTGTAACCTTTCCTTGTAAAGTGACATGTAGTTATTAATGAATGAAAGAGAAAACTCACGTCAAACTAAATATGAAAAAAAGGCAAGATGGGCAATTCTGTTAGCCTTTAACTTTATTTCTGCTGTAAGTTTGCAAATAATAATAATAATAAATTACATACAGGGGTCAATAGGTACAGTGTGTGGCACCTTGTATATGTGGGCCAGCAAATGCATGGAAGAATAATCAAAACCTCATCATAATCATCCACACTAGTTATATTGCAAAGATATGGTTATGTTTATGGCTAGATTTTTTTCACATATATTGGCTAAACAAACAGCCTGTAATGGATTACATCAACATGGGCTCTTCTTCTGGTATGTAACAATGAGATCTGAATGCAGCATGTGCCATTCAGAGTGTGACACCATAAATATTAGCGTGCACGGATATATCTGCCAAGTATCAGTACTGGGGATATTGCTTTGTTCAGTATTTATCAGTAAATACAATGGCATTTATGGATGTTAGTGGCCAGTATGTTATGTCACGTCAATTTTGCGCTGGCTATATATTCAAATGCAATGTGTTAAAGAACTGAAAAACTTTTCAACTGTTATAAATATTACAATTTTCTTTTAATAATATTTTTGCCTTTATTTATTAGGACAATACAGAGAGAGGACAGGAGAGCAGAGAGAAAGTGAGGGGAATAGAACTGGTCTGGGATGGACTTGATCGCAGACCTTTAGTGGGGCCTTTGGTGTATAGGTCACCTGCTAAAACATGTGAGCTATAGCAGCATAAATACTACATTTTTATAAAATAAGCTATGAAATATTTTTTATGATGAAGATCTCTGTTTCCTTGGGACAAAAGCTGGAACAAATAACAAAAAGAAAATATAGAAAAAGAAAACAATATTGGCATCAACTATTGGCCAAATTGTTATAATTAAAACTCAGTATCGGCCCAGATTTTCACAGCTGGTCATCCCTAGGTGTTACAAATTCTGAGCTACTAAACTGTTTATGTTAGCTGTAGTTGGACAAAATGTTTTGTAAACTCTGTCCAAACTCATTATAATTTTGTGATATTTTACACATCACCGTGAGCTGAAACTCAAATAAGCATCAAAATTTATACTATATATTATAATAGATACTATTCCAGAAATCTACTCTGATTTTCACAAACATACAAACTAAAATGTTGACCTCATTCTAAAATATGCATAGAAAACCACTGGTGCATTCCTATTATATATTTTATTGACCAGTATTGATATGCATGTATTATTATATCATACATATTACCCTAAAAATCGGTACTGACTTTGGCTTATTTAACTAACTATATATTATAGGGAACATGGTTTCTAAATAATGTCGGTAATATCTTTGGCATCTCTATACTTTGATTTCTTGTAACTTTACAACCAAAACATCGGCTAACAACAATGTATGAAACAAACATATATTATATTTT
The DNA here is from genome assembly GCA_015108495.1 of Heterochromis multidens. Classification (NCBI taxonomy): domain Eukaryota; kingdom Metazoa; phylum Chordata; class Actinopteri; order Cichliformes; family Cichlidae; genus Heterochromis; species Heterochromis multidens. The sequence goes on along the minus strand of VUQS01030314.1, from coordinate 6,163 downwards.
CCATAAGCCAGTATCAGCCAATGCTGCCCCAGGCATTTTGTCTGCCTCACAGTGATAATTAGACTAGTAAGTAAATAAATGCAGGGCCACCAAACCTACTTTGTCAAGGCATAAATAAAATTGTTTTGACTCATTCCTGCAAGATAATTTATGTTGATGCTGAAAAAACACACACATTGTGATTATGTCTGCCCTTTCTTAGAGCGCCACAGTCAGTGACATACTCCTTGTGTTGGTGATAGAGTGGAATGCGTTAAACTGACATGCATGTCTATGGAATAAAGAGCGAGTGCTAAGCTGCTGCAGCAGAGGGTAGTCAGCAATTTAATGTGGACTATAAATCACATTTCTCCCCAGGGAGCTTAGCTCCTGTGCAAAGTAGAAGCTGAAGAATAATTGAAAAAGTATGCCAAAGACAATAGTTATATGTCATCAGTACGACGTGTATTACAGTGTAGCTTTGCGTCATTATCAGTGTGCATGATCAATTATCTAATTTAAGGTTCCGGTAGTGAGGTGACTCTTTCTGCAAACAAATCTGAATTGCACACCAGTCAATTTTTTCTACTTAAACAAAAAAAAAACCTGCAGCTTTACTTCAATTTTTATGGAGACTAAAGAGAACAATTAAGTGACGCATTAAGTCGGTAAACACTTAAAAAAAAACAAGGTGAAAATGCTAGGTTACTTTGCAGAACAAAAGTATTTCCCTGTAATTATACCCCTGCATGCATTGCTGTGCATTTGACTGGTTTGTTAACCGCTCTTTTTCTTTTAGCACCTGTAACTATCAGGTCTTTTTTAGGGTTTGCAAGGCCACATTAGACGGACCAACAAAAACAAAACTGGCTGTCATGGTTAATATTTAATGGAATGCTGTTTTTATGGGCTGACATGCATCTACCCTGAGGTGCAGTTAACAAAATGGCCACAGGTGCTAAAAGAAAACCAAAACTTGTGGAAGAGAGTAAAAAGTCATACCCCATTCCGCTAATTGTTCCACCTCCCATGCCGCTCATCGTGCCCCCTCCGATGCCGCTCATCGTGCCCCCTCCCATGCCGCTCATCGTGCCGCTCATCGTGCCCCCTCCCATGCCGCTCATCGTTCCTTTCAGGGTTCCAGCTCTCATACTGCTTGCCATGCCGCTCGTCATTCCACCTCCCTTTGTGGACTTTGAATAGGTGAAGGTTTTGTATCCGTCGTATCCGTACTGGTCGTATCCATTACCTCCTCCATGCATGCCGTCGCTCCGTGCGTAATGGTAAGTCCCTTCGCCAGTCAAGTCACCTCTGGAGTTGACTCTGCGGCCCATGTTCAGGCCCTGCTGAGACCCGTACATACTCATATTGACTACAGAACGGCAGCCACAGCGACTCTACAGAAGTTACTGGACGAAACTAAGCGGAAGGAAACAACCTGACAGGTTGCCTCCCTCTATCTCTCCCACCTGTCCGCCCTGGTCCCTCTGGTGCAGACTGCAAACAGAGAGCAGGAGAGGATCGTTTTTGGAGACTTTTGACCACACCTTCCTATGCCTGCTCAGCCAAAAAAAACATTTTTTTCTCTCTCTCTCTGCCACTCCCCTGCAAACTCAGCTGTAGGCAGAAGTGTTGTGTGTGTGTGTGTGTGTGTGTACAGGTTGTAGCTTAATTCTGTCTTTGTGGGACCAAGTCCATTGTCAGACAAGTGTGGACACCTTGGAAATGCAGGACATTTTGGAACATTATGATTTTTTACATAGTGAGGACACTTAAGTAAAGAGAGCACATAGGTTATGAAAATAAGAGTCTGGAAAAGTTAAGAAATTTAAGAAAGTGTTGATTTTTCTGAATATGAAAACATTTTTGGAAATGAGCACATTTTCAAATTCAAGACGGAGGAGCATTTGGGAAGCAGAGACAGTTCTGAAAGAACAGTTTGAGAAAGTTTAAGAAAGCGGGTCAGAAAGCACTTGGAAATACATTTCAGAAGGCAATCAGCATTTGGAAAGTGATGCAATTCTTTAAAAATGGAGAGATTTTTTGAAAAATAACGATGCTTCTGAAAAGTCAGGTCTATTATGTATTCAGTGTACTTTAGTAAAGTACGGTTGTTGTTTTTTGGGGGGTTTTTTGGTAAAGTGATCCATTACGAGGGAGAGTGAGGGAGAGAGAATTCCAAATTGGAAGTTTGAGACTTGTGACTTGGTTTTAAGTTTAAATTTAGTGTTAAGCTTATGGATTAAGTTTATGGATTACCCATGGTGGCAGTTCTAGTTAAGGACTGAAGTCCATTATATCCTCACAAGTATAGAGTAGAAGAAGAAAATACTTGTATTTGCCAGGATAGCTCAAATATACACACTGATTATTTGAAAAAAGCATTTTCTATACAGTATGTTCAACATACAATACATGTATATAGCCACATTAAAATGCATATAGTGTTTAGATTAAAAATATATGGTGTCCATTGGAGAGATGTGTTTAAGATATAAAAACAGCTGCTTTTTGTTACATTTTTGATAGTTTGACAATGTCTGTAGTATTAAGCAGAAACTCCTACAGTAATGGCTGTAATAGTCATAAAGTTTCAAGGCAAAATGCTTGAAGTACAGATAATATATGCAAGCGTCTTTTGAAATTTAAATTAAAACAACCGCCAAGGTATCACTCACTCTTCTTCTCCTCAGGTCTTTTTAAGACTTTACTTTACACACCCCTCTCACCCACTTTCTCTCTGTGTTCTCCACTGAGAGTAAACTCTCTCTTTCTCACACATACTCTAACATTGCTTCCACAACTGCCTGCGGCCAATGGGTGGGACTCACAGGAAAAACAAGTTTAACAGCCACTCATGAATGACAGTAACACTAAATTTTATTATCACTGTCTGGGATGCTCAAAATCACAGTCTGACCACTTTCTAATGGACATTTGGTGTTATTGGTTATATATGAGTATGTCTTATTTCAAGCAGTATCAGTGTTTTCTAACTTTGAGGATGTATTCACAATGAAGTGCAGTCATTGTGAGTCTCAGTCTATCTATGCACTCACCAGTGCTCCACAAAGCCGCTCACTTTGGTTTTGTAGGTTTTGTTTCTTTCAGGATGACTCACAGGCTCAGCTTAAAACATTTTAAACTCTTTGAATACCTGTGCTGTGGAGTTTCAACAGAGATACAAACTGCTAACATTGCTCACATGTTTTTTTTCTTTACTAATGTACAGTCTTTGTCAGTCAGCAGGCAGTGTGACCTTCCTTGCATTAAAATGTGCTGGCAAGGTGGACAATTAGGAATTACTGCAGAGAAATTTCTTATCATCATAAACTTTTCAATATAAACAAATGTCACAAACTAATGTGGAGTAGAAGACCACTCACAGAATCTTAGTTACACCCCTTTTACTTGTATACCTTGTATTTTTATAGAACAAACACTATCATATTTTTTTGTAACTCTGTATATACCTATTTAATTTATGAGACTTTTTACATATATTTATTTGTTTTTACCCCTCAGCCTATGGGGTATTGTCGTCACCCTGCTGGGCAGGCAGGTGAGCAGCTGGACACCCAAGTTTGTGAGTGCGATAACTCGAGAAGGAAGTCACCTAGGACTTTCAAATTCATAGCATAGGTGCATCTACTAGGAGGCACTGGCGGCCGACAGTATTTTTATATTTATCTAGTTATTCATAAAGAATTTGTATAAAGTTACTGTGTTTTAATACAACCAAGAGTGGCATGCCTTATTTAATTGTTCTTTGTGTAGTATAACAGCAACAAAAGCTTTCTATTCTATTGTCTATTCAGCCAGCTAACTACTTTGCTCTAGATTGAAATATGTCAAGTACTGGATTGCTTGCTGGAAGATTTGGAGAATTTATTTTTCCAGTCTAGGCCCAAAATAAATCAATTCATTAATTTAAAAAATTCCATCCATCTCAGCTGTACTTTGTCATTAGCACTAATCATTAAATGTCAGCATGCTAACAAGTTACATTCATTCATTCATTTGACCTTATTCACATTTGCAAGAATGCATTATTTTGGATATTCCATTTATCAATACAGAATTGAGAAATTTGTCTATTTTGTATCTTATACATGAAATAGGCTTCAGAACTGTCCTAGGTTACTATAGGTTTTGTGTCACTTTGAAACATTTTAAATTTCTGTTTTATATAGTAAATACTCTTGTTTTTCTTAATGTGTTTGTTTTGTTTTTGACTCATTTAACTACATGGTGTCACTTTTAGACTTTATGTATGTAAAACTATTTCTGTAATATAGTCACGTGACACCATAGTAAAAGTGCACTTTCCTCAAAATGTGTTTTCTGTCAATTGATCCAGATCACAGTCTTTTAAAAGGAGCCCTAGCCAGTAGCACAAATCTTACACTTGAAGAAAAATATACCAAAGAAATATGGTGAAGGAAATGAAGACCAAATAAACAACCAACCAAACCAACAATGAAGATAGCCACTTAGTGGTGTTGCGGTTTGTGAGCCAAGACTAATCATTTCTCACAAACATGCCTTGGTGCACAAGCAGCTCGCTCACAGGAAAGCACAGCCTAATGACTTTGACCTAAGGTTGTCCACAAGCAAAAATACTGATAATATGGACCAACACCTGAGCTACAGCAAGGAGGCAGAGCAGGTCATCTACTAATCGGAAGGTTGGTGGTTCGATCCCTGGCTGCTCTAGTCTGCATGCCAAATATTCTTGGGCAAGATACTAACCCTAAGCTGCTCTCCAATGCATCCATCAGATTGTGAATGTGTGTGAATGTTAGAAAGCACTTAAGCACTTAAGGCATGAGGTATAAAGTGCTTTGGTGTTCCGGGAGAGTGGAAAAGCGCTATATAGGAATCAGTCCATTTACCCTACAGTTGGAGGAGAGTCTTCCTACACTACTTTATAAACTCTGCAACTTTTGTGGAATGTAGCACGTATGTGTTTGGAAATGTGTGGGATTGTGAGTTATGTATAAGCAAACAGGAGGGAAAGTGCAAGAGAGAATGAGCAGTAGTGTTTGTTTGCTGGTCTGATTTATTACAAACAGTTGTTTTCCATTAGCTGAAGTCTAATTGCAGACTTGGTGCTGATGATAGAGTGTAAAAGAATTTTTGGGAGCCGATGACAAACTGAGATGGTCTTATAACTCCCAGAGCTTTTGTGTGCTTGCCTTTCTGTGAGTGATTCATAAAGGTAATGAACTGCTCTAACATTTTTCTCAGGGAAAAAAAAAAGTCCCACCTTAACATCATGTTATTCCCTTTGGCAAATGACATTCAAGAGCACGCCTTTGCCTGCACATAAACACACAAATATGCCAAAACAGCATTCCTGCACTAGCCTTCCCTTATCTTTAAAGCTACTTTTTTTTTTGCAGCCCATTAAGCTCATTTGTCACTTATTCAGTGTTATTCAAGAACAATAATCTCAGGCTACTTTACAATATTATTGAGAGAAACTAGATTTCCTTTGGTGACAGCATTGAGAACAAAGAATACCATCTACAGAACCAGGCCCAGGGAACACAGTCATCAGCCTCAGCTGGTTGTGGTTGATGGGAAAGCATAAAGAGAAAAGAAGTGCAGAGAAAAGAAGCACAGACTGGGTGTGCATGACCATGTTAATTTTCTTGAAAAAGGAAGGCATGTAAGAACTGTAAATCAGCCACTGAATTCTCCACATTTGCTTTGTGTGGGCGTTTGATCCTTTTTTTGTCCTTTGGGTGAATCAGTGAAATCATTTTAGGGCATGTTTCTGAGGCGTGGTACTGGAATTCCCACCCTCTCCTATCTCCTTTCATTCCTGATTTCTGGAGACAGGACAAGGCTTGCATATAAGGTTTCTACGGTTGCCAAAATATGTAGAAGCACTAATGTTAAAAATGATGGAATACTATTCAATTCACCAGAAGCATTAAAAAAAAAAAAAAGATGTTTAGATCTGAATAAGTTCAAAGAGCAGGCACTTCCTTTTCAGTTGTCAGTCTGATCTGAGAAAGTCATTCATGTTGTAATGTCTTTCTGTTGTTTGGTATTACCTCTTTCTAACCCTCATCCGGTACATGTTACCTCTCTTCACTGGCTCTCGAGTTCACATTTACACACACACACACACACACACACACACACACACACACACACACACAAAAAGACCACA
>VUQS01030311.1:9795-24844 GCA_015108495.1 Heterochromis multidens | reverse complement strand
AATCCAAACAGCTTAATGGAACTCTTTCAGACACACTATATATCTCAATTATTCTGTGGCTTAAATTACGATGACATTACCGGTCAGCTCCAAATGCAGAAAACACATATATCTGACCTCATCTTTCAGTGTGGACCTTCCTAAACCCATTTGCCAGCCTTCATGAAAGCGGTTAAAAACAACACAAAGACTGAAGACTCTGCCTTTTTTTCTCTTCCTTTGGATGGGTGCCATCTTTGTGATTGCCTGGTTCATGCTAACTTAATCAGTTTAAGATTTACTTACAGTGCAGAGGCGCACATTATGTGAGGGGAGTAATTTTAGAGCTTAGATTTATCAACCAAAACTCCAATTACTGCATCATTACAAACCCCAGCCTCTCTCACCTAACACAGAGCATCTAATGAAGTGATGCGTATGAGTTATCCGCCCTTACTGAATGTGCAAGGCGGAGGAAAAAGGTAAATAAATAAATAAATGCCTCAAGTGAGCCGTGTCTATGGAAAAAGCATGCAGCTGGGCTTGGACGAGTGATTCATTTCATATGGAAATAGGCTTTAAGATTTACGTCCATATATCACCGTCAGTGCAATCACATACTCACATACTATATGCTTACACATGCATTTGGCAGTTATATTGTAGGTATCAAACTCTATACACAGTGGGGCTTTGGCTCTGTCTATATATGTAATCAAGCACTGAAATGCAAAACAGAGATACATAGTGGCTGGTTTGGTTTAAGATGAAACAGTGAGAGTGAGAGTCACACACAAGACTGGTGAGAAAAACAGGGGCACCAGATGTTCTTTGATGTTTATAATAGCATATATTATTAATATTAATTAGACCACATAGTCAATGACGCATTTGGGACGTTTCCAAGTCAATTAAGCCAAATGGCATTCAGGAGACGGTGGAACAATATTTCAAGGCAGGTGTTCAGAACTCCCTGGGTAAATCTTTTTATCTGCATGCTAGGAAAACAAGCATTTTGAGCTTAATTTGAGCCTCATATCTGCAATAATAATTAAAAAGAGGATTAAAAGACAGAAGTGAGAGGAAAACGGAGAAGCCAACAGGTAATCAGTTTAGACAAACCAGTCAGACTGACTCTGATCTGTGAATAAGAGCTGAATTTGTTAAGCCAGGACAGAGTTAGATAAGGACCTATTTAGTAAAAAGATGCTTTTTTACTTTCAACAATCACAAAGAATAGACGGATGTAACTGGAACAGCCAAAGGAAAAGTGATATTCTGCACAGCAGCCTGCTTTATCTGTGTTTCTGGGTAAACCGCTGCTCATATTACCATTCACAGTTTTATAGACGCTTATCACTTCAGGCTCTCTTGGCTGTAACACTTACAGTAAAAGTAGCATAAAAGCAGGGAATAAGGGACAAAACACATGTGGGGACAACATCATTACATGGTGCCTGCTCACTGACCTTGAGGTTAAGAGTATTGAATGGGACTAATTAATAACTGTCAGAGCATTTTATGTTTGTTAGGCATGTTTTTTTTAATTCAGATCTGGGATCTAACTGGTCCAATGTAGGTCAGAGGCCTCCAGCATGTACCCTTTGTGAGTTTTAAGAGTCGTTATTCTTAATCTCAAATTATAATTAAAGTGCATTTTCAAATCTGTCCTGATTAGATATTGAAAGAAGCAATTTATAACACGCCTCCTATTCAAATCAAAGTCAGGCTGCTCATTTACGATGCTGGGTATTTGTAGTTAAAAATCTAAATCAGGCACTGTATCTGGACGTATCAAGCAAAGAACCTGTCTCCCACTCTGACAGCCATGACTGTACTATATTTGCCATCCATATTGGGAACATCAATAACTTCATGACCACCATAGGCTGACTATGAATAATGCAGCCAGTAATTCTGGACTAATCAATGTTCCTCAAGCTGAACATCTGGCAGTGGTAATTCTTCCTCAGCATCTCCGCTCTCCTGAATTAGAAAACACTCTCTCTCTCCCTCTCTCTTCCTCCATGTCCAAGCATCGAGGCAGACAGACTTGATCAGTTACAACCCCCCACCTCCAAAAAAACTTATCCCTGTTATTAAACCCTCATCAAGTGGTGCGTGTTCTCCATATGTGTAGGATTTACCTATCTGTCCCGCAGCAGACCTGTGCGTTGAGCCAGGGCCAGCAGCGTGTGATTGTGTTAATTAATCTGTCATTGTGAGCACAGGGAGCAGCTGCAGAGGTCTCTGGGATATATTGTCAGAGCTAAACAATGCGGTGCTAAGCCCCCAGAGTGAGTCTACCATTACACAGGACTAAGAACAGAGAGGAGAGGAGGAGAGGGGGAGAGAGAGCCTGCCGGATCCATCATTGACTAAAGCAATGACGCCTGACCTTTACAATGAATTAGTTTCCATGCTTAATATTGACTGAAATTAGAGTCTGATACTGAATGTGCCATCCCAGAACTGTGCACACTCAAATCCTCAGCTAGCCAACTATCATAAATGTTTCTGGAAGTGACACCGTATGGTCTTGGAGATAGGGGAGAAGAGGGAAAGTAGAAACAACAGAGCTTGAATATGTTTCTTAAAGAGCAACCAGAGAGGGATTTGGCTGTAAACTGTGAGCATTTACATGTAAATATGCAGATGCCAGTATGTGTGTACAATATGGAAACAAAACATCTAATGAGATTAAACCTGATCCATTTATCTCTGCTATACGGCCATCATTTAAGAGGATACTGGCCCAAATCCCACAGGAGCGCATCAGACTTAGATGCACATAAGTAGTTCTCTAACACTGGAAGAAAATAACCGTAAGTATAAGCTGTGAGGAAAGCGAACAAAGTTTGGATTTATCTTTTCTTCTCGTCTCTTAATAACGCCGTTACAGCAGTAATTTAGACTCATGATAACATGTTAGCAGGATGCCATGATAAAGAAGGCATTTACCCATAGAGCCAAATCATCTAAATCACCAGGTGGAACAGAAGACTATCAATAAAAATACCAGGTGGTAGATCAAATCATAAAAATCACTGGGTGGTATATATCAAATCATTAAAAACACCAGATGGCATGCATTAACATCTTGTGCCCCTGTAGGCAAGGGGTGGGGATGTGACGGATATAAAATAGAGGGTACTAATTATCCCTACAATTCAACATGATGCCATTATCTTTAAAAGGAAGACAAAGTCCTTGTGGATGATAATATCTGTAGTTGTGCTGCTGACCCTGTGGTTCAAATCCACCTACTCTAAGTGGGCAGAAAGATAATGACACAGTTTTCACATAGATTTTATCATTTCTGAAAAAAGAAAACATATATATATAAAAAAAATCACAAGATGCTTTTTGTAGAATATTTTTTAGATATCCCTAATGATATCTTCAGCTTCCTACAGGACCACATAACCACAAAAACATTATCTAGAGGCTGAGAAGTACTCCTCATCTTTAACTTTAAGGAATTTTTAAGAATCTGAAAATTTGTTTCCCTTCACTGAATTACCTGTAGCTGGAGAAGAAGATTGTGGTTGATGGTCGACAGCACTGCCAGAGTGGGAGTTCCCTGTCTCTGTGGTCATCTCTGCTGGCCCATGATGACTCATGCTGCCTGGGCTCCCAGGTCTGCTTATGGCTTTAGTGTCTGGGTCACCGAAGCACAGATTCCCATCGTCTACAGGGAGACATCTCTCAGGTAGGTAGGAGGAACACTGCTGCTGCTGCTGCTGCTGCTGCTGCTGCTGGTCTTTAGGACTGAACATTTGCTGTTCAATAGGCAACCCTGGTGTTATGATCTGCCAACCCGCATAGCTGCTGCTGTTGGTGAGAGCATCTCTGGTAGCAATAACTTTCTGCAGATATTCCATGCTAGAAGAGCTCAGCGGAGGGTGGAGATGATTTAGACCCATCAAAGAAGAGCTCTCTGCATCTGTCACTGGACTAGGCCCTGAGGAAATCATCCTCCCTAACATTTCTCTGACCTTCATGTCAACACCTGCTGCAGCTATCATCTGGTTATAATCTGGGTGGTCCACTCTCTCAGCCGCAAGGAACCTGTTGTGAATGCGGGAGATATACTGGGAGTAGAGGTTGCTCTGATGATCTTGTGTTAGGTTACTCATTTCAGTGGAGGAATCACGCTCGGTAGAGAGATTAGTCTTAGCAGCAAGCTTATTGAGGTGCACCTTCATGTGGTTCTTCAGAAACCAGGGTTCCTTGAAACGACGGCCACAGATTTGGCAGCAGTGCTCAAAAGAGTCCTTGTGCTTCCTCATGTGACCCTTTAGAAACCAGGCCTGGCTAAAGGTCTGGCCGCACACCTCGCAGGGGAATTCACCGACGGGCTTTCCCTGATCACCAGCCCCAATCGCAGGCTTTTGTCCTGAGCCTGAATCAGCTGTTATATGTGTCATTTCAACATGGCTGATGAGCTCCTCCTCATGTGAGGCAGCAAACTCACACAGAGTGCATTTGTAGGGTTTGTGGAGGATTCTGATGTGGCGCTCAAGCTCTTGCTGCTTCCTGAACTTTCCCTTACAGAAAGAGCAGCGGAAACCAGTGGTTTGGGGCTGGATGGGTTCATCGTGAACTGTAGTCACCTTAGGAGAGGTGGATCCATGTGGCTGGCTGTCTGCTGCACTAGAGTTGCTTAAGAACTGAGGCTGTGTTGGAAAAGTCTGCGGTAGAGGCTTTTGATGATGGTTTATATTAGCTGCTTGCGGTTGGCTAACATGACCGGCTCTCATCTGCCTGTCTCTCAGTATCGCCCTTTCCTCAAGCTCATGAAGCAACCTGTTCTCCTCTCTAATCCTCCCACGGCCTTTGCCCAGAATACCTTGCTTGTGTGTACGGAGGTGTATCTTCAGGTTGCCCTTCTGTGCAGCCCTATGGTCACAGTATGGGCACTTGAAAGGCTTCTCACCTGTATGAGTGCGCATATGAAGGGAAAGGATGCTGTTGAAGCGGAAACGCTTTCCACATAAAGGGCAGGGATACTTCCTGTTTTTTCGGTTATCATCCTGAGCAGAATTTACCTGGGAGACAATGCTTTGATTGGTGACTCTCAGGAACTGGGAAAGCTCTACTCTCCCATTCATGCTGCTGAGAATTCGTGCATCCATGATTTGATTGGCCAGAAGCGCCATCTGGCTCCTAATTGGGTGGGTGGACGGGGTAATGAAGCTGTCCTTTCAGGGACTGGGTGATGTTACAGTATGGTGGTCAGGGGTGTCTATCTGGGACAGTCTGAAGGTTAGCAGTAAAATGAAGTGTTTGCAGTTATTTAGCTGAAACAGGATGTGGATTCATGCTGTTTAGATGACGTGTGTGTTTCCTGCTTCTCTGACCTAAAGAGAGAACAAAAGGAAAATTAAGTTATTTCAAAGGTTGCTACAGTAAATATATTATTTTATTTTATTAATAATTAAAAAACAACAACAACAAACACTACATATGGTCATGTGCTGTCAACGAGATGTAAATCTGTACTTTTGCAACTGCTGTATGCCAGTGATGCACCACAAATAGGTCAGGAAATAGTGCAAAGTAGGTTCTGACTCTCCTCATCCTGTCTTAAGTATACCTGTGGTTTTACATTATTGTTGGAGACAGCGAAAACGCTGATTATGTATAACCACAAAGGCTTCCTCAACAAATATCTCATCTTTACTAAAGGGTAAGTTGAAAATCTTTGTCTCGATCACATTTTGTTAGTGACACACAATACTAAGGCAGCAGAAACATCAAAGCTTGTCTGCTTCTACTTGCCCTTCCTTCGCATTTCACAAATCTTTGAAATGCTTTAAAGAGAAGATTAAAGTAAATAGTTAAGCTTTTTCAGCAGGTCTGCAGCATATTTGAATAAAACCGTTACTAGGATAATTATGTCACAGGAGTACTGAGGAAAATAAACAACTTAATGATGGATGCAAAAATTTAAACTAAAGTTAAAGGAGGCATATCTGAATAAAAAGCCTTCCCTTCCCAGCCGCCTTTTTTATTCAACTGTAGCAGCAAAACAAAGCTTCAAATTCACATCGTGCTACAATGGTAGAGGTCACACTGGCGAGCCCTGCACAGCTCTAGTGCAGCACCAAAGGGCACAGAACAAAGCCTGCACTGTCCACACTGAATTAACACAGGCTTACATCATCCTGGACTGCAACCTCAGTCAGTCACGAAAATGATGTACACAAAACCACACAGATAAAGAGTTGGCAGGCAGGGAGCAATGGTTCGTGTGACTGGCGTGTCTGCTCTAAGATGTAGATTAGAAATCAATGTGACCATTATGGCACTAACTTAATCATATCTGACAAGAAAAGGTCTGTAAATTATATCTTTATATCATAGATGCACTTTACAGCTCTTGACCTGGTATTCCTTAACAGTCATCCCACAAAAGAAAGCGAACGGGAGGTTAGCCCCTCTTCCCACGCATTTTGAGAATGACCATCAGTTAGACTGCACTTGCATTTGCCTTAATTAATGTCATTACTAGTGCTGTTGCTCTTATTGTACGGTGTGTCCAATATGAAGTCTGCAACCAATCAATAATGATTGATTGAACTTAACTCTAAATAGCTCTGTCTCTGCAGCATCTTCTGAAATTACTTTGACAATAGTTTGGTGCACAAGTGCATGTGTTCTTTTCTTAAGCATTGCACATGTGTACTATCTGGGTGTTACATTTAGCCACTTAAAGAAAGATTGAGCTAAAAAAGAGAGCAATAAGAACAATCCAACACAACACAACTTTTACAAACAGGGGTGCCAAGGTGGCCTAATGGTTTAAAACAAAGAGACCTCGCTGTCATGCCCCCACACTCTCTGTGTTCTCACTCAAATAATTCACCTCTACCCTGCCACCCCACCACCAAAATCAAAACACAAAATTTCCTGTAAATAATGGCTTTCCAAACAACTGATGATTAAGAGTATGACCCATGACAGCGCTGCCTCTTATAGTTAACCAAACATTAGTTGATTTTAAAGATTCTTAGTCAGCAAAGTTTTGATTGGTCAGTCGCAGAAAACTCTAACCACCACAGGAAGTGATGGGATTGAGTCACACAGGCAATCACAGACAGACATTGTTATTTACAGAGCCGTTGTCTGCATTTATTAGATTGCATGTGTCAGGCAGGAAATCCAAAGTGTGGGATCATTTTGTGAAGGTAAAGGATGACACCCCGCTTTTACCTTCACAAAAAGAAGAAGGTGCTGGCAAACATTTGGCTATTATTCATCAGTCTCAAACATGGCTTGTCATTTGAGACATGTAAGCAAGCCTAACATTAGCTACCCGGCACTGGCTGTTCATTCTAATGTTAGACAGACCTTGAGTCCTTGTTTCTTGCAACAAATTCAAAATTAATATCACTTTTACTATTGTCATTAACAGGCAGGTCGCTTCCTGTGTGTGCTTGTATATTTTAAAGACTTGTTTTGATGGTTTTGTATTCCTCTGTAATGCCAAGAATGCTACTTATACAAATCTTCCTTGGCCCACTCAGCTCAAACCATTATCTGATGCCCCCTAAAACACATATATTTCAAAAATTAAATTAATATCACAAATGTGCAACAACTAGTTAACTAATTGCTTGAACTAACGACTACTAGTCAAGGAGAAAAATCTAGCCTTAGTCCAAAGCAACCTCGATCATCCATGAAAATGTTGCACATAAAACCACACGGATAAAGAGCTGCCTGCAGCCATGGCTGGTGTGAGCAGTGTGTCTGCACTGAGCTGAGATCAATGTAAGGATACAGGCCTGACCTAATCACATCTGACAGGGAGAAAGTGAGCGAATGATATTAGCATACACTGGATCCACTTCATATTTACTAAAGTGATATTCCTCTGATTAACTACGCATAGCAAGGAGGCAGAAAACCGTCATCACCTGTGTGTGTGGACCGGGTTTGGTAGGAATCTGTGGAGATAGGAGTGGGGGCCATCAGGTGTTTTCACTGTCAGAGTGGATTAGGCTCTTTTAGTGCAGATTGAGAGAGTGCTTGATTGTTATGAAGCATTGTGTCACAGTAGCGCCTCTTAGGTGTGGACGCACATATAGGAACAAGGAGCAGGTGTGATTTAGCAGAGGCAATAAAAGGGAAACAAAAATGTGACACATACATTACAACCAGCCATGGGAGCTGTGCGTTCGGGATGATTTTAGCTGTGACAACATCAAACACTGTTATATTTACTTTCACTGCTGTCAGGCAAAAGGGATTCTATAAAAGATTTGACCTACAAGAGAGTGGAAATACGATCTTTTTACCTTGTGGTATATTGCCATGTAGGATGGACTAAGTTGCGTAAAGGCATAGAGTGATAAAAGTGGAATGAAACACATGAATGAAATTTATAGATCAGAGGTGCATGTTACATTTTTCTTTTTAACAGCGGTTAAAATTAATACAAATCATTAATAATTTATGTGGATTGTAGAGCTGAAAACTTAAATAAATGCACCACAAATGGCTGCAAAAGCCTTTATCCAACAGCTAGAGTAAGCCCTCTAATAAGCACGCAGAGCTAAAGATCATCTGATGTTAACATGACTGATAACACAACCTTTTCATGTGCCAATATACTGTGTTCAGATGACCAAAAATTGGAATGCTTGTTTAATTTTGATATGTTTGAATTTAAAAACTTTTTTTTTTCCTCTCTCTCCCTCTCTCTCTTTGGCTTCCTTTGGATTTTGGATTCTGTGATAATGTGTGAAAATCCACATGTAGCACTCTGGATATGTTGTGTTTACCAAAGCAGGCTGGGAACAGTTGTATGCATGCATGATACTATAATAAAAACTCCACTCAATAGTCATTCATGCAGTTAAAAATGAAACACATATGTAATTATTGAGTTGGATGCAGACACTCATATGAACAAATAAGGATGCAGTCTGACATTTAATATGTCTGTTGATGTCCCAGATTCTTTGTAAAATGGTTCAGCCTACTTCAAAATTCCTGGAATTCCTGACTTCCCAGGCTGCAGAAGACAACTGTTTATCACACATGAGCTTATGTAAAGACAGTAAAAGCCCCATGCTATGCTTTATGTCCCCTGTATCTCACTTCATCCACGTGCCCACCCACCAAATCAGCTAGCCAACACTCCTGTGGACTGCAATGTCAGGGGATGAACAGCATGCTCAAGGAAGAGGGCAGTGGTAACACAGCTGCCCACCATGACCCATACAAAAGATAGCACACATATACTTTCTGACAGCCAGATTAATGAAACCCTATAGGAGCTCCTCTGTAGGCCCCCCAAAAGCCTGACGGAGACAGAATAGTCTAACCAGCACCATTCATTACTGCAGGAGTACAGAGCACAGAAAGAGCACACACAGCACTGACAAACTAGCTCCTTGTGAGTAATAGCTAAAGAACTCATAAAAGAATACATACACATTTGTTGCGGGTGTTGTACGTAAATCTATGCCACTCCTTCTACCACCATCAAAAAAAAACCTGACTTGTGCCCTTTAAAAATAAACCTGGCATGCATGTGATGTAGCAGTGATGAGCTGTTATGTGGGAATCAGCTATTTCACGTGTTCAGTGAAAGGTGGGTCTCTATTAATTTTGTTTGTCTCAGTCAGCAATGCAGATTAGCAGCCTTGAATGCACTGCAAAGGGAAAATAAGTTCCTCTGGCAACATACTAAAAGCCACAGGGTATAGCACCTGGAAGTCAGGCTGAAAACAGCAGGTTTGCTTAGAGGCGACCAGCTGTGTTTGTACCTGTATGAGTTGGTGGCGTGTAAGTCTTTTCAAATGACATACAGTTCCAATTTATGTGGAAGGAAAAGGCATGAAAATGACATCAAGTATCCATAGGTACTCTGGTGGAAACGTGCTGTATCATAACCATATTGTGGTGTGTGTGTGTGTGTGTGTGTGTGTGGGTGGTAAATAAATTCTGGATTCATGAAATTCCTCCATTGTTTTCATTAGCTCTCACACACATCGGAGTGAGGAAATATAAACTTCACTTTTCTTTGTCAGGCATTTGCAAACACACCCACTCTCACATGCTCTCTCTCTTTCGCTCTCTGTAATACACACACACACACACACACACACGGAGGCACATGCATATAGAATGTATTTAAGATCACTAATGTGTAAACAGTTGCTCTTGTTTGCACAGACCACCTGTTCTTTCTGGACACAAACAAAGCTTTGGCGTACGATGGGGTGTGTTAACAGTGTGGGGTGAGTAGGGGATGCCTCACAGAAGAGAAGCCTATCCACATGGTGTAGGCTGCATCAGATGGTTGGGCCCTGCATGACAGCAGTCAGCTCCAACATAACTCACACAGATCTCAAAGAACACAGCTTCTTCAGTCTGCAACAGACTGACATGTTTTGCTTTCTCGACAGCTTCCCCTGATGAATGCAAACTCTTGCTCGCTATATCATTTAAGTTAGCAGCACTCCTAACTGTGAAAGGATCAATTTGTTTTTGCACTGCATTTGTCTTTCACGTCGGCCAATATTTGCAAAAGTGAAAGAAAGACGAGAAAAAACTAGATGTGTCTATTTTCAGTTGCAAAAAAAAAAAAAACACAAAAAGGGAAAAAAAAAAAACAAAAAAAAACAACAAACAAAAAAAAAACAAAAAAAAACTGAAAAAACAAAGAGCATAATCCAAGGCACATTAACTGAGCTGATAATTCAATGAACTCTCATTTGGCAGCCATCTTGCCCTTGTGATGGTCTTTTTTCAGCCACAGCAGCAGAGCACAGACCCCTCATGAAGTTCCTCTCTCTCTCTGCTTCTTCCTTTCCCCATCAATCTATCTATCTCACACATACTGTATAGTCCTCCTCCTCCTCCCTCTCTTTCTCTCTCTCTCCCTCTCTCTCTTTCCCTCTCACATGCTCTCTAAAACAACAAAACATCCACCATTAGACAACGGGGTACCAGCGTAATTAGAAAATGACTTCCTTTGCAATCCTAGCTAAGTAGTTTACACACTGTAATTACAGGGACAAAATCATCTTTTCATCATTTCACTGATTGAGCTCATCAACCCAGTGGGATCCCAGGACTGTGCTCAGGCAACATCTGGGCTAAGAGAATTAGCCCTTAGTTTAGCAGGCCTTACACAGTGGCAAGCAACGCAGCATGACCACCGGACATGGTCATGGCACACATCTCTAATTGAGACTGTATTGTTTAATTTATTTTTTGACTTTTTTGGATAATATATTAAATTGGGTGCCTTATCAAACAATCATTCAGAAGTTCATTCAAAATTTACCTACTTAAATACAATAGGGCACATTAGAGAAGGAGAGCACAGACAATGCAGAGGATTATCTCTATTTTTTCCCACACACAATAGTCTTATCAAACTTTTACTCCCCTGCACCACACTCCTGTAGTTGTTAACTGAAGCACTGAAGATCGACCTTGGTACACAACAACATGCCTTTTCATGGAGAGCTCTGTTTACTCTAATTCTCTGTGTAACTCGAGCCTTGACTTTCTAACAAACACATGTGGTTCCTGGAGTTGAAGGTGAAGTGCTTTCGTTCGTCTCTGTCCTGTGGAAGGGCTCTGCCTCTGTGTGTTGGCAACAGAGGCAAGTGTTTAATGTGGCAGCTGTTAGCCTCGTGGATTTTCACTAATCACTCTCTCCTGATTACTCTGATGAGTGTATGATGCTCTTAAATAATCAACCCGCAATGAAAAAAAAAGAAAAATAATTATCATCATCTCCCTAAGTAGTGCAGCTGCACCCGCCTGCAATAATTACAACTAGAACAGGGCGCCTTCTCTCGTCACTTACAACCACTTATTATTAGAGATAACGCTAATTGGTGCAGTGGTGGGCGACAATTCTTCATGGGGTTCATCATAAAAAGCCAAACCTTGAAAGTTATGGCACATTAGAGGTCTTAAAGCCAAGGTACGGTATTAAACACTGCATGCTGAGACACGCCGATAATCTGAGCCAGGGGAGTAGTAGACGTCCTATCACTAGCCCCCTGGTTGCCTCACTACCTTGCCCTCACTCCACCCTTCCCCCATTCGTGGTATCAGCCTGGCAGACACAATTAACATTTTCATAAAAACAATTCCCTGCCTCCAATAGTCCAATGTAATTTGTTTTCCATCTCTGTTCATTAATCATTGTTTAAATCGGTGAGCCATCCCCTCCACTCTGCCATCTGCACTCAGCTGTGTTACAGATATGACACCTTCCCCCTTAATGGGAGCTGACAGCCAAGAGAGGAGGCCTGTGGAAAATAGCTTCCTGCATGTGCACTTCCACCTCACATACTGCCAGCAGGTGAGAGAGGGGTATTTAATGGGTTCTGATTAATCTCAAAGGCAAACAACATTACACTACAACATTATACAGCATGCAAACAGCATGCAACCCTACATTATATGCAAGTATGGCACAGCAGTATAGAAAGTATGAAAAGCAACAGTGGCCGGAATAACTAGACCAAAACTCATGCAGACATGCTTTATAACAATGGCAGAGCATTCCACATTTTGTCGAAGTTTTTTTTTTTTTTCTCCTCTAGTTAAATTAGTGCAGTGTTCCTACAATATGCTATTGTTTTCCTGGAATTGGGAGCAAGGTTATTAATTATTCACTGTTGTGTTCTCATATGAGGGGGCTATGCTTTTCACTGTATTGCCTCATAGCTCAAATACTTAGGGCCATAGTACTCGGGCAAATTTCATGAGGCAACATCATAGAGATATTATCACAGTGCAGACACTTAGGAGATTAAAAGTTTCCTGAAGAGTTTGAATGACTGGAAAGGTTCTGATACTGTTCCAAAGTTCTAGGATTTCCTCACACTGCATTGAGAAAGACAAAATAAATAACTTTTGCATTGCTTGCCCCCCCCCACTCCGAAGTGATTTTAAGCCTAAGTCTAAATAGCTTAGGCATTTTGCATTTTTGGGGGGGAGAAAATCCTACTCAGTGTGGTGGTAAGAAGGTGCCAAAAAGTTCATCTGGCCTGTTGATTTCAGCATGGATTACAGATATTCAAATCATGTGCCTCATGTTCAAACAAGTGCTTCTATCAGGGGAGAAAGTTGCCAAGCAGAGCTTTGTCATGTAAGCTGCATGAATTTACCGCAGCATAATGAGAAAACGGCTGTGGCGCTAAATTTAATACAGTTTCATCCACTCACCCTCCCTCTCTCTAATTTCCTCTCAGTCATAATGATAATAATTTTTGATACCCCTCTGGTATCAGTGCAGCCTATAGTTTACCTTTTCTAAAAAAAAAAAAAAAAAAAAAAAGATGGTGCCACCTGAATATACACTGGCCCAATTTTTCAGGAACTGTGTCACAGCTCACGCACACTCTAGGTTACAGAACGCTTTAGACAATCACCCCAACTATTTTTCAGGGTATTTCTAACAAGGAGAGCAGCAGCAGTATTAGTAAATGATGTGTATATTCAAAGCTGAATATTTCATGTTGATTGATCGTACTGACTGCCACCCACCTGCTCCTCCTCCTGTCCCACCGGAGCTGGCATGAGGAGAATTCAGTAATTGAGAAGAGCAGAGCATGGTCTCTCTTTGCTCACATATGACAGATGGGGCATCATCGCTTCAAAGGAGAGCATTTGGAAACAGGAGGAAGGAGAAGGGGGGCAGAGGGTGAGGGTGGCTTTGAAAGTAGCTGTGCCACGCTGTACAGGTGATTTTTAAGAAAAAGGGTTACAAAACCTAAAACATGGCCTCTAAAAGCTGTTGGAGGTGTAAAAGCTACAACTTTAAAACTGTGAATTCTTTTAGGCTACTGGTTGTGTTTAACAAGCAAACTAGGGATTGCAATGCACAACCACCTTGCATCATTCTTATTCATAACTACACAACTTATAGTATAAAATCTTCATTTTTTTGGTGTGTTTTTAAATTATAATTTTGCATTCTGTTAAATAAAACAATATGCAATAATATGATATGATGGAAGGTTGCAATGAAATATGATAGAATATGATGCTCATGTTCTAACTGTATACAAATTACAGGGACAATAAACACCTGAGAAATACACACATTTGGTGATTTTTGCATTCTATTGTATGACTCTCGACTAATTTTTACGATAAGCTGTAGAGAACTCCTTAGTCACCTTTCAGCCTTCGCCATTACTTCCTTTATAAGAAGAAAGAAAGCCAACAGTGGCATCCCTGGGAAACGCGTGCCCATCAGAATCCGACTCGTCAGAAACTTTTCACAAATAACTTGGGTAAATCTTTAAGAGCGGCAGTGATTTCTCTTACCTGGCCAGTTCGAAGAGGCGCGGAGGACACGATATGACAGCTGGAGTTCAGTGGAGAGTGATGTTGAACTGGATGACTGACTGCTGACTGACGGACTGTACGCTTCACACGCTTTATCATAAACGCCCAGCACACAGTAGCGCACTGATTTCCTCCTTTAACTGCCTTTTCCTCCTCTGTCTAAAAAAAAGCGTTTGCACGCTTTAGCCAGACGAAGCCAGCAGCGCGCTTTGCTCTGTAGTATTTCCAGTTGAAGAAAGAGGTAATGAAATCTTATAAAAAATTACTCGGGATACTTCGACATGTCCCGAAGCCGTATGTCTCCCTCATCTGGCCGCTGGTATGTAAGTGTAACAGACTGGCACCGTGCGTAAAATGTGCACCACCGTCTCCAGGACGCAGTCTTCAATCCTTTTTTTTTTTTTCTCTGATGTGCATGCTTTTGAAAGTATTATGTTATATCATGCATGTCACATTAGTCACGGGGATTACCTGCAAGAGTGGTACTTTTGTTTCTGAAAACTTCTGTGAAAGCATTAAAGATTTGTATGTAACTCTCACCTTTAAAAATTATACACATTTATATCGACGTGATGCTGTGTGCTGCAGCTGCTTATTTTTTTCGTATCTGAAATGGGTTTTTCTTTCCGGCATTTAAGAGAAGACAGGATTATACCTGAGTGATTATAGATGGTAAATGGCTCCAGTAAGAAAGCTTAATTGGAAGCTTGTAATGTCTTTCACACTTCTA
>VUQS01030309.1:15340-27157 GCA_015108495.1 Heterochromis multidens | reverse complement strand
CTCCAAGGCGAGGCTGGTAAGTGACCTGAACGGGGTCCAGATGTGGTCTGACCATAGGTCGGAGCTGGTCGAGGATGAGTCTTTCCAGGGTCTTCATGCCGTGGTCTGTAGTCCTGGGGGCCACTGGGACGTGGCGTCTTTGGTGCAGGAACGAGGCATGACATCTTCCACAGCACTGGAACTCTCTGCAGCCTCAGGCTCATCATGAAGAGTTTATAAAAGACTCCACATAGCTGGGGGGCACAGGCCTTGAGGACACGGGGACTCACCCCGTCTGGTCCTGCAGACTTGCCTGAGTGGAGTCTTCTCAATTGTCTCTGAACCTGGTCGTAAGTGAAAGTGACAGGTGGGAGAGGGGTGTCAGGTCTTTCACAGGAGGCTATGGTGCAAGGAGGAGAGAGAGGGAGAGAGAGTGCCATGGCTGTGGATTGCAGGCTGACTGCAGATAAGTCAGTAGGGGGATGAGCATTAACTGCAGAGTCGAATCTGCTGATGAACAAATTCAACTCATTGGCCCTGTCCTCACTGCCCTCATTGTGACCCCAGATTGTCCCCAGAAATATGAGCTCTATTATGTGGGAAATTCATAAAAGTACTTATTTTTGTAAAATCACGAATGTTGCAAAACATACCCATATTCAGAGTTAGTCAAAGAATATCTTGTCCAGTGTTGCTTCCTTCAGCTTAATGTTGAATTAACTTAAAGCTGGCTAATCGACTGAATATAAGTAATGTTAGTGGAGATCATTCATCACCTTATGTATGACTTTTGCACTACCTTTTAATCATATCTTATTCATGTACTGACTTGTAAGGGAAATACAATATAGTTAGAAGTTTTTAAGTTGAAAGCAGTGGGATTTTTAAAAAATGTGTTTTAGGTTGTTCATCTGATCTGTGTTGAAATATTGATCATTGGTTCCCTCCCTCACACACACACACACACCCCCAACACTTGGACTTATTGATATTTTAACTTCGTTATTAGATCAAAGAGTAACTGCTTGTTTTAAAATATTTGCTACTGGATAAGAGTTAAACATTGATCAGATAACATACATTTTCTGGAACTATTTGGATGAATTATTAAAACACATTTGCCTCCTCTAAGTGTGAGGCATATACCCAGTTTTTGTTCAGCTCTGTGTGTCTTTTTGTGTATAGTACTCATTGGTGAATGCTGTCACATTACAAATACACTGTTTCTGATTAGTTACTGATGTAACATTTTTGGTACAAAAAACATGAAAGGTATGATCACTGTGAAGTGAGCTGATGTTTAGCTATCATTCTTTTTTTTTTAACTTCTCTGTGAATGCCACTTTATTATTCAAAGGCCAACCTCACAATTAGCACAAGCAGATCCTATTGCAAAACAGTCGCACTAGGAACAATTAATCCTATTAGGCCTGCCAATATGATCAGTTACACTCATGCATTTTCCTTATTTCTTATGATTGTACGGCTATAATTGGACTTAAATTTATGCATCATTGATATCCAATCCCATGCCAAATCAGGCGAATGCACTGCAGATGATGCAAATAGACAGTTTAACAACTAGCCTAGCTGATTTGCTCTTTAGCCTGCATTTTTGATGTTGCAGATAAACTGATTTTAGAGAGTAAAAGATAGACATAAAGTATGTTACAATTTATTAACTGTATTTTACAAGCTAGTTATCAACTTACCTTCCAGTTTTCATATTGTAACATACACTGCTGCTGCTATATATCTGTGATAGGCCAGCATTGGCCAATAATATTACCTGACAGATACATCGACCTGGCTCTATTTGTATGTGGTCATTAGCTGTAAAATTCAGTGGCTGTGTTATTATATGGCCATAGTCATAATATAAGAACCTACCTAATTCCAAATATTTGAATCCATCCACTTCACTGAGCTGACTGGTTCCAGGAAATCAGGGGAGTAGCAATGATTAGTTAGTCAGCACCAGGAGCTGGACTATCATTGCTGTCACTGTTGTTAAGCTGAGTGGAGGAGCACTGGTCTCCCTACAAGGTCACATGCTCTCAGTAATACAGGGGATCTGTCTGGCCCTACTGAGAAGTAACATTAGTCTGAAGACTTGAGGTGAATCATGGATACTATCGCAGTGGTGATCTATTTAGACTTTCTGAACACACAGCTGCTTATCACAATCTATTTGAAGTGAATACAAAAGCTTGGCTGCTTCTCAGTATGAACCTTTTCAAGACACAATCAAGCTAGTTTTATGTTCATGTATGAATGAAAAAAATGAGAGAAGGGCCCAGAATAGAAAATGAAAGGTAGCAAGATAGGATTTTTACTGCTTATTCATTAGGTACAGTTCAGTGAATAAAGGTTTCTGCATCTAATTCCATGACACTTAACTCAGTGAAAGGGATGCATTTCAACTTCTTAGCCTGTCTCTAGTTGTTTCTCTGTTGCCTGATATCAGGCCGAAGTGTCAATATGTTACACTCTGTTTCCATCTTCATTCATACATTGCCTACACACTGACTGATTTCCATGAGGGAGGGGGTTCAATTTTCCCTAACCAATCACCAGAGACCAGAGGAAGAAGCTGCCGGGAGCCCATTGCCACAGTTTTAATTATTACTGTTATAGGAAGGTTGCTGTAGTTTTTTTGAGATCTGAAGGAAAGATGTCATTAGTGTGTGTGTGTATGTGTGCGTGTGCATGTGTGTGTGTAAATGCATACGCCTTAACCTGTGCATGATCTGTGTGTACATGCACACTGTAATGTAAATCTGACATCAGAGTTCTCCACCAAAAACCCTTCTATTTGGGACGGTCCTCTTTTAAACCTCTTACATAACCCACTACTCTCAGATGTGTGATATCATAGAACTATTTTTGGTTTTTCCTCTAAAAAAGGCTATTCAGAGTTAGACAAAGACTTGTCTATTCTTTAAATAATACACTGGATATCCCTCTCATCTTTACACTTTTAATGCACTGTGCTAAATTGTCCTTAAATAATGCTTGGATTGGACCTGACTTCTTTGAGATGTCAGAAAAAGCTAATGAACTTTATTTAAATAAACTGAAAACTGCAGTTGGCAAAAATCTAGAGAAGAAGAAAAAGATTTGAAGATTTGAAAAGCAACCAACCAAAAGGAAAAAAAAATGCAACTGCATAAATGCTAAAAATAAGTCAATTCTACTTACTGGCTTCACATGGGATTCAAGCCGTGCTCTTGTTTGAATGTGGACTTTTTTTTCTGTTTTGTGTGTCTGAAGGGACATGTGATTGACCAGAGTCTCTTGTCATGGGCTAAATTTTCTGAAAACAAAGCCGAGAAGAAGTGTCACATACTCCAGCATTAAACCATTTGTACCTGCTGACCTGCATTCGGTGTGCAACAAAACAGATATACCTTGATATTATTGTTTGCTTTTCATGGTCAGTTTTTATTTACACTAAAGGGACCAAAGGATTCACTGAGTTTATATAATAAAAATATATTACACCTTTATAGCTCAAGGCCTTTACTCAAACACATGTATGGCCATGTATTTATGAATTCTGGAAGATTACTGCAAGATCAAGTTTTACCTGTAAGGTGACAAAAATGAAAAATTGATTGC
The DNA here is from genome assembly GCA_015108495.1 of Heterochromis multidens. Taxonomy (NCBI): domain Eukaryota; kingdom Metazoa; phylum Chordata; class Actinopteri; order Cichliformes; family Cichlidae; genus Heterochromis; species Heterochromis multidens. Next base: position 23,557 of record VUQS01030309.1, on the reverse strand, counting down.
TCATATTGCAGTGATGTTTTAATTGCATTTTTTTCTGTGTGCAAACATTAGCTGAAAAGGCATGCTTTTAAAAAAAAAACAAAAAAAAACATTTTACCCCAAATCTTGTTCTCCAATACATTTGTGACACCAAAAAAATGCTGACAGAATGATGTTGCATTGCTGATTTCTTTATGATTGATTTCATGTTTTGTAAAGCCTTTTCTCAGCCCTTATGACCTCATAAGCTGATAATACCAGAAGGGTGAATGGTTACAATTGCTCATGACCCTCTGAAATCTACCACTTATGTTATTTTCTCTCCAAACAAAAATCTATTGGTTGACCAGCAACTCCTACATGAGTTTACTGGTCTTTCTGTCATTCTCCTGAGATTTTCTGTTAAGTGTTAAAACAGATGAAACAAAAATAAAATTGTATAAAAAGCAGGAAGAACTCCTGGAAAAGAGAATAACCCAGGTGAACCTAAGGGGGGATCATGAGGTTGCGCTTTTTTTTGCCCAAGAAGCAATCATAAGAGGACTGGTTTAAAAATACCATTAGCTCTTATTGTAGATCCATGGAAGTATCTCCCAGAGTGGGTGTACCAAATAGCCTTAGCTAAATGGAGATTAAGGCAATGCTGGAAAGACCCCTTGAAGCCCTTTAAGACTGGTGTGTAATTTTGGATTTAGCAGTGGTTGCGAGATAAAGGCCTTTCTTTCTGCCTAATTGATGGCTGTAATCCATGTGTTGTTTTAAAAACCTGTCTCACTGATGTGCGAACACAAACCCCTGTGGCTCTGTGCAGAAAGTGGTGATTTAGTGGGCCAAACTGAGGGTCTCCCACTGGTTGGGGGAAGACTTTTATATTTGGGAATCTGCTGAAATGACAGCCCTGCAATTTGAGTACATTTTCTTTTAATATAGAAACAGTACTATAAATGGGTAAATAAAAAATTTTTGTTTTAGTTTTTTATCTGCTTTTAAGAAGAACTAAAAAAATTTTTTCACTGTATTATTGTTTAACCGTAATATCAGGATACCCAGTCATCTTTTAACATTGCTTGACTTTTGAAATATATTTGAGGTTTTCAAATATATTAAGGTTTTCACATTGCAGTTACTTGCCTTTTAACAATGCTAAAGTGCATTTCCAGTAATAACAAGATATCAGCAAGTGTACTATTATAACAGCAGCACAGCGATTAATGAAGAGTGAAGATGTCTAGAAGAGGAGGGAGGCTTAATGAGAAGATCACATTCATCGCTAAAGTTAGGAGGTGCTTGAACTCCTCGAGGCTTTAGTACACTTTTCGGAAATCTGCTGATACACCTTTTGGTCTCAGTCAGAATAATATCCTTGTGTTGATCACTATCATGAATCACAAGTTCTGCTTAATCTCTACAAAGTATGTAATTAACCCTGCACTGATTCATATCGCTCATTAAATTAACGCAAATAGGACATTGAAAATAGAGCACACTGTCTTATTATCTCAGCTCAGCTACTGGTGCCTAAATATTAAAGTACCTTTCAAACCTCTACTCTGAGTGTTATTCATGTTTCTTAAAGATGTACGTACAATATCAAAGACATGCCTGTGTCCATCATTTCAATGCATGAAACAGTGGCTACAGTGTCATAATTCTATGAATAGAATAGTATAATGCTTCCTGTAAGGTAGTACCATACATTCAGACTAAATGTGAAAAGCTAAATTAAAGGATAAAGTGATAGATCTTTGTCTGTGTGGGTGTATACTGGCTCTTACATAGGAAATTCTAATCTTAATGCAAAAATTAATTACAGCTATCTTTGCCTTTGGAAGAAATTTATGACCTATTGTTGAAAATGTGCTACAGTGTGGGAGAGAGAGAATAAAACTTGATTAGCATAGAAATGACAAATGAAAGGTGGGGTGGGTGGAGAGTTGTGACTTTTGTTGGTAAATAGCTTGTTTTAGATAGAGAGGAGGCTTTATTTTGATACACTTTTGATACACAATTTTAGAGTGGCAGCTGTGCAGGGAAAATGCATCAAACCATTATCAAGGTTTCATAAAATAAATTAATAAATAACTCTTAACTGTTTTGATTAGACCACATCACCTTTAGTTATACACCCAAGTATACTGCCATATGGGTTTATGCTTGCATGCTGCATCATGTTTGCTATGGAAAAATACTTCATAGTTGGTTTTTCAAAGTCGGGTCCACTTCGTCTTTGTGAACAATTGATTTACCAGAGATGTGCCTCAAAACTGGTTAGACTGTATCTGTTGAACTGCATCAAACTTGTGTGTAAAAAGGCAATTAATGTGTGAGATTCAGCACATTTGATTCTTATTTAGGTGTGTGTGTATGTGCTGAGTGTGTGTGTGTGTGTGTGTGTGTGTGTCAGTGCTGATTCAAAATGCTTACATTTTTAAGAACAGAAATGCTTTTAACTTACCAATACAGAGATGAATTAAATTGCTAAGCTGCTTTTCTCTTATCAAAACATACATAAATGCACAAGAACAGACACCCGCAAACCTAAACCTACCAGATTCACATACTCAAGCTGCTGTGGTCCAGAACGCTTGAGAATGACAGACAGCTTCCTCAACAAACTGTCAGCATCTCCCACCAAAAGCCTTAGGAGATTCTGGGCATTTTCTGGCAAACTGCTTCTCCTGCAGAGACCTGCTAACCCACTGTGGAAAAAAGAGCATAAACACCATTCTGATGCGGAGATGATGGTGATGGGCTTGGCCGTGTCATCAGAAGTGAGAATAACTCCATCACAAGGCATCTCTACATTCAACACCAGAAGGGAAACACGACAAGGGTGACCTAAAAACACAGCATGGTATGTTCTATAACTAGAACACCATCGAGAAAGGCAGACAGAAGTGAAGATCCTTTGTACAGTACTGTGCAAAAGTCTAATTGTTTTGTATTTTGCTAGGAAAATGCGAAATTGGTGTCCCAGTTTATTGAAACATCTGCAAATACATATGGAAATACAGTATATAAGGCAAAACAGAGTTTATACAATTTTAATGAAAGTCAATATTTGCTATGACCACCTTTATTCTTCAACACAGCACGAACTCTCTTAGACAGGTTTTCTTGTAATTTCTTTAAGTAGTCTTCAGGAATAGTTCTCCAGGCTTCTTGAAGAACATTCAAAGCTCTTCTTTGGATGTTGGCTCCCTTTTGTTTTGTTCTCTGTCAAGATGATCCCACACTGCTTCAGTAATGTTGAGGTTTGGGCTCTGGGGGGGCCAATCCATGACTGATAGCATTCCAGTGTGTGTATATGTGTGTGTGTGTGTGTGTGTGTGTGTGTGTGTTCATTTTTTATTATCCAAATATGCTTTTACTACATTGCTTTCCAGATGGAAAATCTGGCAGTACTTTTCTACATTCATAATTCCATCAATTTTGACAAGATCTCCAACACCCATTGCTGAAATGAAGCCCCAAACCATGACAGAGCCTTCAACGTGTTTTACCTGTACAATGTACAGTGCTATAGACACTCACTGTTGTACCTGTCTCCTGATTTGATCAATCAATCATCATCAATTCTTAAAACCTGTTGCCACTGATTTTCTTGTGTAATTTGGCATACCACAGCCTTTTCTCCCTGTTTCCATTACTTAAAATGGCTTGTTGACACCCACCCTTCCACTGAGACCATTTCTGATGAGACTTTGGCAAACAGTAGATGGATCAACTGAAGGGGCAGATGCATCTCTCAGGTCCTCCATCAGGTCTTTGCTGGACATGGAAGGACATGACTTTCAGATACTGTTCATCTGCTGTAGGTGTTTATTTATTTAGGCCTGGCACTTCTTCTTTTGTCCTCCACTTGTCCAGTTTCCTCAAAGTTTTTAAAAACACACTCCACACAGTGTCGAGATATGCCAAGTTTTCAGCTAAAAGTTCTTTAGGGATCACCCTGTTGGTGCAAGAATACTATATTATGCCTGTCAAACTGTGTTATCTTTGTAATTTTTCATAGATTCAACTAAAGAAATTGGAACAAATTATGAGTTTTTACAACAGGCTGCTTGTAACAAAGTGCCTAAAGATAAAGAAATGGGGAGTAGATCAATACTTTTGCACAGTACTGTACCTGTCCTACATGGCAGCCAGGCAGCATTCTGGACACTAGAAGACGCACAGATATATACACTCACAGTATAAAAGGTCATGCATATACGGTTCATCAATTCATTATGAATGAGTTGTCTGTGTCACATTCCCATGATCTAATCCCTGAACTGATAGAGGTCACTGACCAAAAGAATGGAGATTTGAGTTCTGCCATCCAGTGCATTAGAGTCATTGACACATTCTTAAACAGTGCCGCAAACAACAGTAGTTCAAGTGAAACCAACACAATCTGACAGTTTGCTGTTGGGATTATTTATGGTTGTTGTGTTTAACCCTAACTGATGGACTCCATGCTCACTGTGTTTCTTCTTCTTTTTTTTTTATTACAGCTATCATTTGCAGCGACAACCCCTGTTCTAGCAGACAAGAAAAAGTACCCCAACTTCTTCCGCACTGTTCCATCAGACAATGCCGTGAACCCAGCAGTAGTGAAGTTTCTTAACTACTACAACTGGAGCCGTGTGGGAACCCTCACACAGGATGTTCAGAGGTTCTCAGAGGTTAGTTCTTGCTGTGTTTCATAAATAGATTTTTCTATTTTATTTCAGTGCTGTTAATACTCTCTGTTTAGTGTTGTTTGACCAACAGTTCAAGCAATTTATGAAGAAAAAGATTTGTACTCACTAGAACAGATCCATGATGTACATCAGAGACAACAGTGTCACTATCTTGGCATTAATACTTGAGTAGAATTAATTGCAAAACTGACTATAAATATATCCTTTGACCAGGTGCACAAGCAGGTAAAATTTCCCACTGGTCAAAGGATATGTACATAATTAATAACAGCTTTGTATTGTCGCCTTCATCACACTCACTCCCAACAGGACTTCACGCTTGTCGGGCATTTGCTTTTTTTTACTTTTTGTGATAACAGGGGTATTTACCAGTGTTTTTGTGTGCCATCCTCATATCACCTCTCTATGGGAGAAATGTTTTCATTTTCTGAAGGTAAAGGTTAAATCACAAAACAGTGACTATATTGTCATTCAAGGAGATTTCCATCTTGGCTCATGCACATGCAGAAGCTGGTAGAAACAACACTTCTACTGCTACTTTAAAATCACCATTCAGATGTGGATGGAATGGGTGGAAATTATTTAGATTTTGTGCATTTTGTACAGTTGTCACTAATGAGTTAATTAAGCTAAGTTATTTTCCAGTCACATGAATTCATGCACGTTGGATTATTAGGAAATGTAATGATTAACAAAAAATTTAAAAAAAAATATTATAATTACTTATAACTAACTAACTATAATTATAATAACTTATAATTAAATAAAGAAACAGGTAGCTGAGAATAACAGAATTCAAAAATGAATCTCCCAGTTTGTAGGCTGCACCTCCAGAAATCCGACACAGATTTTTCCACTGCTTTTGAATAAATGGTGGCGTCATGTCCACCTCCTGTGCATGTGTGTGATTGTGTGTTTTTCTGTAACTTACCAAAACTGATGAACTGACATTCACACTCACTTCATGCCTTGATTGGCCAGCTGTATGGAAGTGCTGCTCTCTCTAGCTCCTTTTTTAAAATATATCTACAGTACTTTCTGTGTGTGTAACAGAGACCAACAATATAAATGTCTCCTGGAGAGATTGTTTGAAAATGTCCACACTTATCCTTATTTTTTGCACCCATGCCCCTTAGCCTTCAGTTGTTGCCATTCAAAGCCAATGTAAATAGACTTTATTGCATGTATACAGTGCTAGATCTCACTGAACATAAATCAGCCTTCAACATCAAAGACAGTGATGCACTGAGAAAACATATCTAAAATATGTCCTGCATCGCCTCCAAAACAGAATTCCTGCTCCAGCTGGAAGCAAATTCTGAGTACTGCATGACATTTAGTTCCTATTATATTTACTACGTTCCATCTGCTCTTTTTGATGTTCCTCTCCCATTAAATAAGCAGAATGGTGAATCCAGCCTACATTACTAGAGCTGGCAGAAGTAATACGTGGATAGATGAAGAACATTATCTGTGTTGACTCAGCACTTGTAACTAACTCTCTTATGACAATGTTGGAACTGAAATATAACTCAAAGCTAGAGGACATATTTTGGAAGCTGTGGTAAGTTGGATTTCAGCTCAGGAACAGGAGGCACACAATCATTTGCACACCATGCAAAAATCCTCTCTATTATTAAAAGCAGCTAGCAGCTTTTTAATATAAGAGAAATAGGAGAAACGACATTCTAATTGATCCACACCATTAGCTAAAGATATTAAAAGCTTAAAATCATATTATACCAAAATGGACGCTAACTAGCGAGACAAACATATTCCTGTTTGTAGGAGGGTTGAACTTTAGGAAACATATCAATTTATCACACGTTTGGTTTACAACACAAACTCATGGTACAAACATATCACATCGGCAGCACAGGAACATTCTGCTAAAGGAGCCTTGTCAGAGGAATTGAAAGCATGAATTTGAGAAACATATTGTGAGCTCTTGCCTCCAGGCACTGGTTGAAAACAAAGTGCTCAGCAGCTAAAGGGTGGGTGGTGGAAGTGGGGGTGTATATAAGAAGTCTCACTGCAAATCTCAGAGAGACCAAATCCCTTTATCGCTACCCTCCTGAAAGCACCAAGGGGCTTAGGACGGGAGGAAGACAGACGGCACGATTCAATCAACCTGCCACGAGATTGGCCTCTAATCCCGATTTACAAATATGCAAGCATTGCTTCCGTACTTTATGATTCACACAATCCTCTGTCGAGTTCAGAGTGTGCTGTTCTTTGGTTCATCAAGAAATTACTCCAGCTTGCAGCAAGACAAATGAGATATAGAAGTAAATGTTATTTGAATATTGCAAGAAAATAGAAATAAATAGTAAAACTCTGAATTTCATTCTTACATACCAATAACACTATTCCAGTGTTACATTAGGCAGTGTTACATTATATTTATATAATGGTAATTATGCTGTTCATATGTCATAATCTTAACTTTCATGATTATTTTAGTGTCACTTGTCAGTTATCCATTTATACAGGCCTTTCCTAGTATCTAAAAAAAAATTGCATTTGTAGAAAGCCAATGTCCTCCCACTTCTTGAATGTGAAAATACACAAACAGACAGAATCAGCACAATAGTGCGCAGAGGTAGTCAGAAATATTTCTTATACTTTTTTTGTTTTTTAAAGAAGATTTAATTAAGTCTGCACATGTAACTGTATAATCAGAAATCCTAAGAACTATATCAAAGAAAAAACACAAGAAAGTTTCATATCTTTGCAAGTTGATTTCCAAGTTGTGGTAAAATGTTTTTTTTATTATTTATTTTAAAAAAAATTTTATGTTAGCCTTTGCAATGTTAAACAAATATGGGGAAAAAAACTATTCATTAGTGCTATATTAAATTTGGATTTTGAACCACACTGATATGCCTAAAAGTATTTTACTGTATTGAATATACCATGAAGTATGCATGTGTGTACATAGACATTTGCATCGATGTAATGAGTACACTACTGACAGTAAAGTAATTTCCATCACCTCTATACCTTTTTTTCACCCTGTGACATACTCTCTCCCCCTACTGATCTACAGTGCACCTTCCCTGGGAGACTGCTCACAAGGTTAATGTTATGTAACACTTGTTAAAGATTCAGTCAATGGCTTGCACATCACAGGCACAAACATACAGTATGGTGTCCCCTGAGACTGCAACCTGTAAGTGAAAGCAAGCTTGTCACTTCTATTTTTAGGCACCGCTGAAATGCACACACACACACACGCTTAGACAGACGTATATCGAGTTTATGGATGGACACCGATTTTCTGTTATGGTTTGTGGTTTATTGCATTGAGAAATGAGAATGAGTAAAAGCTAGGTATTTGGGAATGTGAAGATGACTACATACACACACATACACAAAGACACACACATACACAAAGACACACACACACACACACACACACACACACACACACAAAGACACACACACACACAAAGACACACACACACAAAGACACAGACAGAAACACAGAGACACAGAGGGCTCCGATGCCACACATAACTCCTCTGAGATCCGACAGTGAGCCATCTCC
>VUQS01030307.1:20183-32894 GCA_015108495.1 Heterochromis multidens | reverse complement strand
CAATGGGCAGCACATTGAACACATTTTATAAGTGGTCAGAAACTTGTAAATAACTCATGAAAGAATAAAGTTACGTTGGAACCAAGCACACCATTGTTTTTCTTGTGACATTACCAATAAGTTTGATGTGTCACATGGCCCTCTTCCTATTGAAAAAACAAAAGTTGTATCCAAGATGGCCGACTTCTAAATGGCCACCATGGTCACCACCCATCTTGGGGAGTTTGCCCCCTCACATATACTAATGTGCCACAAACAGGACTTTAATATCACCAACCATTCCCATGTTATTACGGTGTATCCATATAAATGGCCCACCCTGTACATGAAAGTTCTTTCAAAGTCGGGCGGTGTACAAACCAGGACCTCTTGGTTTTAGCTTTAATGGCATTTTACTTATCTCAGCATGTTCCGGTGCTGTATGTACGACTGAATTGTGTTTTTATTGACTATGATTTAATCAATATGCATGAACCCACCTTCTGTCTCAGGTTAAAGTGAAGCAACTGAGCCAGTATTATTGAAACATGCCAGAAGTCCTAGGTGGATTTAATGACGTTTCAGTTTGATGCCTGTTGCATTTTGAAAAGCTTCATTTTCTTTACACCTGGGTCTTGGTGTTAAGAGTTTTGAGCTGTAAGCGCTCATGCATGCAGCGCTATGAGCCCACTGAGTGTAAAAGTATGGGGCAGAACATCAGCTTGAACTCAGACACACGTGAATTTGCATAATGCGTGACACAAGGTTGCAGTGAAGGGCAAACTATGAAGACGCTCTTGAATTTCAAACACCTTAAGTTTGCATGCATATATCTGGAATACACTATAGTCTTCATCATGCGTATTAATTTAATTACAATCACAACTGCAGTTCAGAAATGTGAACTTATTGTTGCCCTCAGATTCTTGTAAGACTGCATTAGGTGTTCAGAAAGCATGAAACACAATGTTGGCATTTTATGTAACTACTGACTCTTTTATTTAGTCATTTTGAAAGGATAAAGCCTAGTGAAGGAATTACTATTAATGTACAAATGTTCTTATTCCTTTACTCTTTTTATCTTTAGCTTTGCTCTTAAAGTTTATCTACTCTATGATAATCTGTGTTTCCTTTTCAAATGTTTTTCAATCATGGCACCTTTTCCATTTATACCGATAAAACCCCTCATGTCTGGATTTCATTTAGAAAATGTTGATACTGAATACTGGGGACAGGCAGAGAAAGAAAGAAGCTACAGAGAGAGGCAAAAAATGTATTCTTGCATGTTATTTTCACTACCAAACTCATGTCTCAATTTAAGGGGAGAGTCAAGGGTTTTGTTGCATTAATGTCTTTTTCAAATATACATATTTAAGAAAGAAGATTTAAGAAGTTCAGACTGAGGTGAAATTTAAGTGTTTGCAACGTACTGCTGGACAGTCTAATATCATGAAATAATAACAAACAATTTTGTGCATTTTTTTGCTGTTTGCATGTCATTTAATGCCATGTATGTGTGACTAATGGTACGTGTACACTGGTCCATTTTTGCATGTAAACAGTGAAGTGCCAAGAACTGTAGTTCCCCTAGTGGCCACTTGAGGCTTGCTTCTAAAGTGAGTAAATCCCCATAGAAATCTATTTTAAAATGTCTAACTTAAGTATTAAAAAAAAGAGCATAGTTACAGCCTGGTACAAATAAGGTTAGGTCTCTATAGATAGTTCCCCCCTTTTTTAACATCTGTACAGTGTTTTGGGGTTTTTTTTATAGCTCATCCATTTGGATACTGTTAATCTTTAAAGTTAGAGAGGCATGGGTGACTTGATTGATGGGTGTGTGGTAGGGTTGTGCCGATGATGGTCAGCTCATTTCCTCTTTGAGGCATTAAATTAATCTCAGCATTATGACGTTAATAAATAGAATCTGCCTCGCTATAGTTTTCATGTCAAATCCTCACATATAACAGACACTTGCCTCTTGGAGCATTTTTTCTTGGAATTATCTGACAAATAATGGGCTATGGGATACAGCCCATCCCGCAAGGTTGTGTTTCAGTTTGGTTGAAATTCTAGTGATTTAGTCTGTTTCTTAGCACTAATAAGCATGATTTTAGATGGTAGCTTTGCACACCACCCTCTCATCCAAACATGGTCACTTCTGATTCCAAAATATCAACATGGCAGTGGCTAAAACACAGAGGTTTAGGCTTCAAAAAGGCCAGAAACCTATGGGTGACAAATTGGTGACCATGTCCATCTTTTCTCCACAGTCTTTGGTTTCAGTTTTCAATTTTATTTAAAGTAACCTAGACATCAATTTTATGCAAAGCCAACATGCTAGCCCTGTGCAGTGCCCTAACTCTAACCATTTCTAGTGTCATGTAACGTGTGAAAGGTAAAAGCTGGAAATGAGCAGGCATGGTAAAACTATGTGTCAGAAGCAGGGTGCTATTTGGAAGCAATACCATGATGTCGTGTGTTGCTGTTGTGTTTGAAAGTTGTGTTTTACCTTGTTTACTGCCCATCTGCATCACTACCTTTTACTTCTTTAATCTCTATGAAATTTTCCTCGCCAGGTTGAATCCTACCAGTTTTTATCTCCCTTCTCCATCACCTCATTTTTATCACTGCAATTAGTCACTCTGCTAAGCATGTAGGCCCACACTGGGATAGCATTTCTTCTCCACTGGAGTGCCTGTCTGCCCTGTTTACCTAAGAGTCTGCTGTGTGTACGTGTACATGTGAGTAAGAAGGAGACGCTTTGTCAACACGTTGATTGTCAAATGTTCCTGCCTCTTGCTGAAGCCCCGATCAAGAAGCCACCCTGGCCTCTTTTGTAGCAAATGTTGCCTTTTGTCTGCATCTACACAGGGACAATATCACTGACAGACAGAGCTAGTTTGGTGAGCGACAAAGAGACAAGGAAAGAGCGAAAGAGACAGATGGAGACAGAAAGACTGCACTGCAGACAAAACCAGGTGAAAAGATGAATGAGGTCGAAGCAAAATAAACTGAAGACTCGTGCCAAAAACATTTAAGAAAGCATCAGTGTGGTAAAGTAAAACTGAGTGATTCACATTGCTATACAGCCACTTGACTGGTGAATAAAAAAATGGCCAAATTTAGCTTTTGAACATATGTTGTATATCCACAGGAGCTCAGGAAGTGAAACTGAAGCCAACACTTCATGCACAGGATGTATCTGTATTGGAATTGCATCTGCCATGTCTGCATTGACTAAAACAGGGTGAGAGGTAAGGGTAAAAAAGGGCAAAGAAAGGGGGTGTAGGAGAGGGAGAAAGGTTGTGGAGGAAAAAACAGATCATAAAATGTGAAATAGACATAAGGCGAAAGAGCAGGGAGGTGACAAGGTGCAAAAAATAGTGAGATAGTCTGGTACAGGAGAAAAAAAAGAGACTAATAGGAGAAAGGAAACATGTATCCCTACATGTATAGGCTGTACCATAATCATTTTCATCATTGTTCTTGACCCCCGTATCTCCCTATCATTCAATTCAAGCATGTATGCCCTAAACCTTGTATCTCTTAAATGGCATCCCTGTTTTTTGGCAGTTGCCATTAATAATTTTGTTTTACACCCAATAATTATCCCATTTTCAGTTAAATGTCAATATCTAGCAAAAATTAGGTGCCATATGAATACTGAACAGCTATTGCTTGCTCTAATCAATCCTTCTGTCCAGATTGGCTGAAATCTGTTCCTAGTGTGCTTCCAGTGTAAGTGATGGAAAACAAAATCCAAATCTGGTTCTTTGGAAAAAAAAATATATTTCAATGTTTATCTGTGACTAATATGAGTGAGACAAATTAGTGGATATTTTTGAAAGTTACAGTCTGTTTAGTAAGAAATCCCTATTTTTGTGTTACTATCCAGCCAACTCAACAACGAAGGGAGTTTTATCTGAAGAATATGGTAACTCTTGATGATACCTATATGATTTGACTCTCAAACTACTGAAGACTCACACTAACGTCACATAAACCCAGAACAAGGGCCGGAGATTTTGCTTTGGTGCTTCAATAGTTGGTGAAACCATTCTTTAATATTTAAGTGGTTTAAAGCTTGGGTTTCAACCCACATCCCTGTGGCAGCCATTGGCAACATTTTGGGTGGCTTGCAAATATAAAACAGTAAATTTAACCTATCCACAATGCATTTCACACTATGATACTAAGCACAGAGTGACAACAAAGCAGCATTTCAGTTCAGACTAGCTGGCTCTTTAGACACTCAGGTTCCACACAGGCTAGGGTTTGCCACCCATCTTCTATGGGTCTCTAGTAGGGATGTCACCAGAACTGATACTTATTGTACCATTTAATACCAAAATTCTGAAAAAGCAATGGTACTTGTTCTTCTTTGGTACCGCAGGTACCGTAGGCAGCATATGTCCTGAGGCGGCAATTCTTCTGGAACTTAAGGGGGTTCTAGTCTATCCTTACATGCTGAAGAAGAAGAAAAAGAAGAGGGAAGCCCACAAGCACAGGAAAAACTACAAATGGCGCACCACAAGCTACATGTGGAAGATGACGACTAGTGCAGCTGCCACGATAGCTCTGCTCTGACTCACTAATAAGAAAGGCAGACTCGGCTGTGGAAGTACTTTGTGTAGAAGGGAAATATACAAAAGGCAATATGCAAACAATGTTATGGTGTTTTTCGGGCCAAGAAAAGAAATGCTTCTAATTTAGCGAAGCACCTAAAAGACCGACATCCAGATCTGTTTGAAGAATTCAAGTTGAGTACGCTTCAGTTCACAGTAGCAACATCCAAAGTATTTTCCTTCTTATGTTATCCTGAAATGCACCTTACCATTTTGTGTGAGACAGCTGGCACTGCTATTATGAGGTCAGTTTTGTTCCGTAGGATAAAAATGTTTGAAACGGCAAACATTAAATGCTTATGCTAATGTAACGTAACTGTAATACTAGTAGGCTACACAGGATTTCAGTCTGTGTCTTGACAGCAAAATATAATGTTAACATTTAAAGTAAATGATCTGCCGCCATATCAGTGTTTTAAAATTACTTTTTAATAAAGAAGTTTATGTTTAAGTACATGGAATGATCACTTTGTTTTGGTATTGAGTTAGGTATCAAGAATCGTGTAATTCTACTGCTACATTTCTGATATCGTCACATCCCTAGTCTCTAGGTCTGCATATATCACCCTTTTGCTAAAGGTTAACCATGAACATTGCTACTACAAAAATTAAGCTTAAGTGTAGTTAGTTAGTTATGTTCCATTTCTAACTTAGCTATACAACCACGAACTACAATGATGACAATCTCATCCTTAAGCATCGTGAAACCACACTAATTAGTCCCAGAGAGCTAATCCTTACAGCACACTTAAGGCGGTAGAATTAATCCACGTTCATCTTTCATCACATAAAATGTTTTCACAGTTTTCACACCAAAAAAAAGACATTTCAGTCAAATGGGACCTACAACCAGGTGTGATGTTGCGCTCTGCTACCTTATCTACTTAATAAAATGTGAAACAGCTAGAGGCGGGTTGTGATTTCATTGGTTCAGATGAAAAGTGTCCATCAGTGTCCAAAAATCAACAGCTCTTTTACATGAAAAGAAATTTTTAAACTTTCAGCTTTTAACTAAATGTTTTTAATTTTACCATCTTCATGTTTGAAGTAGTTCTCCACTTAACCACATTTATCAGTGAAATCATTTCAGCCCTCAAAGTTTTACTTCATCTACTATGGGCTACAAGTCATTAAAAGACATGCACATGCATGCTGTGTTATTTAGTCTTACGAGCATGAGCAAAGCAGCAAGTGCATTCAAATGGATCGCTATGCGGCACTTTTGATGTCTGTCCCTTTGATGGTAATGTGGCGGAAAGGGAGATGAGGTGAGGGCAGATACTAATGGGCAGATAAGAGGAAAGATGTGAAGCAGGCATGCTTCAAGGAGATGAATTTATTAAATGACTGATATGGGGACACTAAGATCAGTGATGAAGCATTAACCTGGAGGGAGTTTTTTGTCTTTTCCTTTAATGGTTACACTGTTGGATTGGCTTTCTTGTTCATCACAGTGTTCGTAGTGTACATTATACGACTCTGTTCAGAGGATAGACAGTAGGATTGTGTTAGGCACAAGAAAAAAAAAAAACAAGGGAAATGCCACACAGATTGATAGATGTGAATAAAAAGCCAATGGAGAGATAGCATATAGTGGAGAAAAGAAAAGTAAAAAGGGCAGGATTCCTGGAGTACAATGTTTGTAGTTCATCTGAACCTGTGTCCTTGTTTTCTTGAATTGGACCTATGGTGCTGCTTATTTAGCCACAGATCTAAATATAAAGGTGGTTCAGTCAATACCGAATTCAGACTGTTTTAATACATTTTCTGGGACATTCTGGGATCTATCAGTACAGATTTTTTTTTCTTTTCTTTTCTTTCAAACAAATTCTGCAGCCACAAATTTGTTGCTGCCATGAAAAGAAAAGTTATACCTGCTTTGCTTTGATTTAAATGTATTACAATCCAAATAAAATCTAATTTGGACTTCCAGATGGGCTCATTCTTGTTTAGGCATGGCACATTGGGTAAAAGATTGGGTATTTTATTACTCCCGTAGTCTCGAGTGACACTGTGAGCTATTTTCTTTGGTTTCTTACCTGGAACTGGAATTGTGCATCGTGACCCTGTTCTGCTCTCTCAGGGGGATGGATCCACTTGCAGATCTGTTGTTGTCATGTGTATGTATCCTCCCTGTTTTGTGGCAGATGTTCACTCTCCTGCACATATGGTATGCAGCCAGCTAAAAAACAATAAAGTAGATGTCCACTCTGCTTGCCACTGTATGCTCAAGGGGTAATTCTGGCATGCATAAAGCTAAGATTAGCCATTGCCTACAAAGACTTAGAATCCACATGTTGTTTTATGTTTAATATGCCATGTAAAGAAACTGGAAGTACTGTATTTTTGCAGTATTAAGAAATGACTGTGTACACCCGCGTCTTTAGTTATGTTTCTTTGGATGTCATCACACGCTCTCCTGACTGCCACACATGTCTACATTTACACTACATTAGATATTTTAATAAAGTGTGCACTTCCTCTAGACCAGAATAAGTTGCAAACATGCTTGCGCCCATATCTTTGTAATTGCTGCATCGCCTTGAATTGTGTTTGGTACTGAGTATGACCCTTTTTGATTCCTGACATCAACAAACAGCTTAATAATGATCTCCCGCTTTCCAAGCCCACACAGGCTTTCCAGCAGTCCAGCACTCACCTGGGACGTGTGATCTCATTATTTTCACAAAGCTGTGTGCTGTAGTAACAGAGGGGATATAGTGTACTCAAGGTGAAGCATAAAACCTGTCATACAGTTTTTTGCTGGCTAAAGTGTGGCTCTCACAGTCAATTGAGATTTTTCATTTGCACAGATTAAACACAAATCAAACTCACAGTCATTCCAGCTGTTTAGTTTGAAATGCTCACTGTACAAAAAAGACAGACATAGCCAGTGTGACAATAACAATCAGTTTGTTGATTTGTCCTGGTTTTTCTTGAAATCAAAAGTGACCCCCCTTGGATGACAGGTTGAATTGCCAAGTTATTAAATTAGTAAGAGACAAATAAAATACTAGAATTTTTCACAGCAAGCCATTTGTCAAATGATTGCACTGAAAATGAAAATCCACAGATGAGATCAAGTTCAGTCAATCAAATTTGCAGAGGTAAGGCGTAGCAGAAAGCCACCTGATGTAGTTGCCGTCTCTGCCATCTCTAGATTCATGTTTTACCTGTCATATTATAGGACTGCTGTTGTTGGTGGTGTCAGATTATTTGCAGCATAATGGTGTTGAATGCTGGTTGAAGGGGCCCCCTGTGAGTTTCTGCCTAGAGCCCCAAGAGACTCTAGAATCGCCACTGAGGTTACAAATATATATATATATATATATTTTTTTTTTTTACAAGGCTCTAAATATGTTTATTTCTGCTGTGAAGTTGGAAGTCTGTGGAGGCTAACTCCCTTTTACAACCACCCTCAAATAGCCATTAGAGGAACTGTTTTTGGCACTTCTCCAGTGGCTTCATCTTTTAGCTTTGGAGGTTGTCGATTTGCTTTTAACACACTCACAGCTTTTTAGGTTGATGAAATGCTTAGCAGGAACAGAACTGTTGTGACAATCCTACAGAAGTCAAATTTGACTAAGTGGGAAAAGTCAATTAGAAAGTGACCATGTCTAAACATTCAGCACAGGATTGTGCTGAATTCATCTTTTCGCTGGATTTGAGCCTTGCCAAGTCAGACTACATTTTGTGTGCTCGGTTTTAGCCATTGGCTTCAGGTCTGAGATGTAAACCGGTGAGAATTAACTGAACCTGAAAGAAAAATGTTAACCAATCATCAAGCAGAATATCATGATTCACGACATCTCAAAACCATGTGATAAGTGTACATTTAGCATATCATTTAGAATGAATTTGTGCTCATTTATAGTTGATAATGATGTTAAATATTTGGTTCAGTTGCCCAAAGTGTCCCAAAATGTCAAAATTTCTGACTTTAACTCAAACACATCTACCAGGGGAAGCTACTGAACTATGAGGGCCAACCTATATGAAAGCAAAATCTACGTGGCCCATTACACACACAAATGCTGGTATATGCTTCTGTGTAGAATTATAGAGTGGGCCTGCTCAACGTTTTGAGGTGAGAGTCAGGTGTTTGTCAGTCCGCACTGAATTTTCCATTTCAGTGCACATCAGTGCAAATGTCAGTACTCATTGACTTCATCTCCCAAAACGCACACAACCACATATTTGGAAACAAGTGACTTACTCATCCATACGCACAGACATAGACACGGGTAGTCCAGCTCTCATATGCCACACCTTAACAGCACTTGATAAACGTCATTCTGTTTGCATTTATGACGTCACTGTCTTATTGTGCTTGTCACCTATTTCCTTTTTATGCCACATGCCACATGCTAATCAGCTGCATAATATTTTGAGTCAACCAGTGCATCTGTGAGCGAATAAGTGGAAGTGTAAGAAAACATGCGTCCAGCAGCTAAGTGTGTGCTATACTAGAAGAAATGCAAGGATAAGTGACAATTTCATTTAAAAAACAGACAATGCCTTGGACTTGGTGTACACACAGATTTTTTTATCTTCTTAAGCTGCTAATTTTCTATTCTGTTCCATTCTTACTTTCTATCCTTCACCCATATCACCACACCTTCCTTGTCCTTCTTTATGCCTCCCTCCATCCCTGTCATCCTTTCCATTAGTGCTGTGGTGTCATTCACAGGGGCAGCGGAGAGAAGGAGGTCGGCCTTGCTCACTGTCCAGCATTGGCTGCAGTATCCTTGCAGGGAATGAGCGTGGTGCTGATTTGCATGATTAAACAGCATCCGCCAGACAGTCAGCACTTCATTACTTATCGCAAAAGCACAAAACATGATTACAGGAAAATGGTTGGAGCCACACACACACATAAATGCAGGCGTAAACACCCACGCTGAGACACACAGGTGCACACAAATACTGTACATCAGAGTAATACTGACAGTATTTGTAGCTGAGCAGTAGCGAGGATGATAACAGACCCAGGCACATACGCATGTATTGTCTCACAATTTTGACACTTAAATCTTAAGGCCTTTCCAAAGCTACTGCTATGAGACACAATTAGCTCCACAGCTTTTTAATTTTTGCCCATCCCCAACTCGTCAGTATAATCTCTGCACTGGGCAGTGATAAAAGACAGCACTGCTGGCCGCAGAGCATCAGTGGACAGGTACTGTATATGACTGATTTTTGTACAAGGAAAGAGGGGCAATCAATACAGAGCTATTGAAGACCTGGATCGATGAAAGGCCACAGGATTCACAATACAGAACCACCCACCAACACCTCCTATTACTTCATGGAGCAAGCCCACTGCATTAAAAGCTTGTAAAATGTGTGAGTGTGTGCATATTTTTAAGAAAACACAACCTTTGTGTATGGCACTGCGCAGAAAAGTGCCTGAACATTCCCTCCCTCCTGTCATGAGCATAAGGATTCATGTGTCTGTTTAACTGTCTCCAAGGAGCCGGGAGAGCCCACCTTCATGAGCACAGCATCAATCAATAAATGATGAGGCACCTTGAGCTGAGGAATTTGGCATCTACCAAGAATCTATTTATTTATTGTTTTTTGTGGGGAGATTTATACCTTAAGGTTACTTAATGCTAAACATTCATGTGACATTGTGTATCATAAAGGAGTGGAGTTCAATGAAGCTTGGATTAATATGGCTTAACTTGATCATTCCAGTGAGGATAAGCAGGAGAGTACAAAAGACAGCAGCAAGAAGAGGCTGGTTGCTTCAAATCGAGTACAATGTGATTTGAGGTGCATTCTGCGCTGCAGCACAGTGTTTAAATATTCACACCATCACGTGTACACCTGTGTGTTTGTACACAGCATCCCATGTGTCCTCTTCAAGCCTTCCATCAGTGTGGTTCTTTGAAATCACCAAGGCGCAGACTGTGTTTCACTCTGCTTCTATTCAAGCAGCTGTTCTGCTTTGAAGTCCAACATGAGGCTTTTATCTTGTTATCTTGCTATTTTATTGTATTCCCCCTGCGCAATGCCATGCAGCATCCCAAGGGATACAACAAATACCCAGGGCCCTCCCTCTCATCCATAACACACACGCAGCCGACAATGATGGCAGGAGAAGGGGAAAAAAATGTCCATTTCATGTTTGAACTAGAACAAAGGGGAGTTTCCAGTTGACCATATACTGTAATGACGAGCCTAATTAATCAGATACATAATTCATGGGACGGAAAAGTGTGCTGTGAAGGAGAGGGGATGGGTTAGAAAACTGCACCATCAGCATTTTCCTGGAGAGGAGAAAACAGAGGAGACCACACTAGAGCGTGTGCTTAATCAACACAACAACAAAAATGCAGTTATGGCCAAAGCACGTGTTGGAATAATAGTGCTAGTATGAATTTGAAAATCCTAGGTGACATCCTTCTCGAGTTATCATGTTGACAAGATTTTCAGAAAACTTGACCTCGGTGATGGTGATAGTGACCTTTAGGTCAAGGTCACCGAGATTCGAACTCGTCCAAGATTTTTAGGAGATGCACCTATGGTATCAGTTTAAAAGTCCTAGGTGACTTCCTCCTCAAGTTATCGCATTCACAGATGCACCCCACCCAGCGGGGTGACGTCAGCCTTTTTGGCTGAGGGGTAAAAACTATAAACCTTACAGTAACTGCAAGAGAAATTCTGTATTAATGACCCTGAATCAAAGACTGTATATAATGATGGACCTAGCCACCATGATGTCAGCCAATGTGTTGTGGCCACAAAATAAATCAATATGCGACCATATTGTTTTATTTTGGAGCCTAAAGTGACCATATTTGGACTTAGCACTGAAGTGCTAATGCTGGCAAGCTTGGTTAGCAGCCTGTGTAGGTACACACCTGGCACTAAAAGCTACACTTAATATTGCATAATCTTAAGACCCTAATATAAAAGGGAGAATTAGTTAAAAAGAATTAGTTAAAAACCTAATCATTTTTTGGGACCTGACTGTAAGCAGTTTTTTCTGCTGTAAATATAGGAATTGTAATATGAGAATTGCCTCAACTGGCCACTTCAAGAACTGCAAGTTTTGGCACTTCCACATTGAATTCATTTTTCAGCACCAGAAGTTGCCCCATTCCCATATATGCACACATTAGAGTTCTCTTACCAAAATATTAGCAAATAAAATCTTCACTGTTAACCCACCAGCGTCTCCAGTTACACTCATGAAAAACAAACTTTTCACAGGAGTGCATAGAGTTCTGTGAAACACTAAGTACACTCGTACTGCTTCCATAGCAAATAAGAGGGTAAGTAGCAGCCAGGTGCATCTAATCAATTAATTAATTGACCATCAGCAAGTGTGAGCACCTCTATGAAGGTTTGGAGTATTCAGATGAGTGTTAACACAATACCACAATCTTCCCAGGAGTCGATGTCCCAGCAAATTTGCCACAAGGTCAGACAGTGGAATGCTCAGAGAAACCCAAGAGCTACATCTCAGACTCTACAGGCCTGTTAACATGTTAAATGTTCATGACAGCATAATTATGGCTTTTTTTGAAGTATTGGCAGGAGAAAGCCTCTTCTCTCTAAAAAGAACATGATAGCACATCTTAGGTGTGCAAAGCTGCATCTGAACAAACCATCTGAAACAATATTCTTTGGACAGATGACACCAATGTGGAGATATTTGGCCATAATGCACAGAGCCGTGCTTGGTGCAAACTAAACACAGCATATCAGCACAAACACCTCATACCAACTGTTGAGCACGGTGGTGGAGGGTTGTGATTTGGGCTTGTTTTGCAGCCACGGGTCCTGGGTACCTTGCATTCACTGATTTAACCATGAACTCCTCTGTATACCAAAGTATTCTAGAGTCAAATGTGAGGCCATCTCTCCGACAGCTATAGCTTGGCCGAAATTGGGTCATGCAACAGGACAATGATCTTAAGCACAGCAGCAAATCTACAACAGAATGGCTGAAAAAGAAAAGAATCAAAGTGTTTCAATGGACCTCAACCCAATTGGAATGCTGTGGTGGGACCTTAAGAGAGCTGTGCATGAACAAATGCCCCAAAACCTCAATGAACTGAGGCAACGTTGTAAAAAGAGTGGGACAAAATTCCTC
>VUQS01030303.1:8568-38506 GCA_015108495.1 Heterochromis multidens | reverse complement strand
TATGTAAACTTTTGATCAGGGTCATTTGGATAGTTTCTGTTGTCATTATGATTTAAAAAGGACAAACACAATTGTTTGATAATAAATGGCTTCACCCAACCACTGACCATGAGTGAAAGAAAAGTTTTTGTATTATCATTCATATTCTCCTAAAAATGGCCAAAATAAATCACAAATTCTGCCAGGGTATGTAAACTTATGAGCACAACTGTATGTGTACATTTACAAAGGTGTAGTTTGCAAGTTCAAACTTGACCTTTTGCTGATGTCATAAGCAACATGCCCAGTCTTGATGGCCACGATGTCATGAATATATGGTTTTATCAACTGCTATCATGAGCATGTGAAACTCAGCTGGTGCCAAAAAGTCAGTCACACACCCAACACAAATGGTAAATGGACTGGTTCTTACATAGCGCTTTTCTATTCTACTGGAGCACTCAAAGTGCTTTATATAACTTGCCCGATTCAGCCACATTCATGCAAGCACTTTATTTCCCTATGCCTAAGTGCTTTTCTATCGAACATTCACACTCCGATGTCACCCAAGGATACTTTGGCATGCAGAATTTGAAAGATTCTCAAACAAGCACTGAAGGCTGTAAATTTTTGAGTGTTAAAAAAAACTATAATAGAAAACAATTTTAACACAGAAGGATTCACAGCTAGTAATGATATGACCATTGAAAGTTTACCTATGAGTTTTGCTATTGAAAATATGACATATGCAATGATAATGATCTAAGTTGGTTATGGAAAAAAATCATGCTGAACAAAAGTTTAATTTTGACTTTGGATTGTGACAAGAGAAGTAAGTGTAAGATTTATTTGGTTGCACTTTTTTACAAGGCTTAAATGTCTTTTTTTTATCCAGCCCTGAAAATTTAAAGTGGCTAGCTCCTGTACTTACAAAGTTACGAGGGCTCACAAATGCTGGGAAAATAACACGACTTAAAAAGCATAAAATGTCAGCCTATATATGTACTTCGAGAGCACCTTGGGCAGTAGTAGTATGAAAGTAAAAATTTGCATTTTCATAAGACAAGCTCAAAATATTATCTATATCTAAAAAGTTATTGTGAGGGGGTCAGGTACCTAGAATATATTAAAGTATTAATGATCGAGTAGCTTTAGTTCATGAGGACCCAAAGTTAAGCTCAGCCTGCAGTCCTAGTAGAGTAGCTGATAAGAGCTGATGCCAGCCAATCATAGCTGATGGCTCAGCTTCTGCACAGCATATGGGCAAGTTTCATACAACGTGTACTATTTATATGGCTGTGGCTTGTCCACAGCTGCTGCTGCATCTCCAAGCTGCTTTGCAACCCAGCTTCACTCCATCTCCTTCTTTAATACTGTGTCTGACTCAGTCAGTGTAATGCTCTGTTACTGCTGCTCCACCTGCTTCAGGCTTCACATGTACAGTGCTCTGTAAAAGTATTTGCCACTTCTGGATTTCTTAGTTTTTTGCATATTTGTCACACTTATAAGTTTCAGATCATCAAACAAATTTTAATATTAGAAAAATACTAGGCCACTCCAAAACCGTAAGTTTATTTTTTTGAGCCATTCAGAGGTGGACTTGCTGGTGTGTTTCAGATCATTGTCCTGCTGCATAACTCAAGTGTGCTTGAGCTTCAGGGCATGAACTGATGGCTGGACATTCTCCTTCAGAATTTTCTGGTAGAGAGCAGAATTGATAGTTCCATCAATTACAGCAAGTCGTCCAGGTCCTGAAGTAGTAAAGCAGCTGCAGACCATCACACTACCACCACCATGTTTGATTGTTGGTATGATGTTCTTTTTATAAAACGCAGTGTTAGTTTTACACCAGATGTAACAGGATGCAAAGCTTCCAAAAATTTCTACTTTTGTCTCATCACTCCACAGAATATTTTCCCAAAAGTCTTGGGGATCATCAAGATGTTTTTTGGCAAATGTGAGACGAGCCTTTGTGTTCTTTTTGGTCAGCGGTGGTTTTCTTCTTGGAACTCTCCCATGGTGCCATTTTTGCCCAGTTTCTTTCTTCTCGTTGAATCATGAACTCTGACCTTAACTGAGACAAGTGAGTCCTGCAGTTCTTCAGATGTTGTTCTGGGTTCTTTTGTGACCTCCTGGATGAGTCGTCGATGAGCTCTTGGAGTAATTTTGGTAGGCTGACCACTCCTGGGAAGGTTCACCACTGTTCCAAGTTTTCTCCTTTTGTGGATAATGGCGCTCACCGTGGTTCACTGGAGTCTCAAAGTCTTAGAAATGTCTTTGTAACCCTTTCCAGACTGATGTCAGTGACTTTGTTTCTCAGCTGTTTTTGAGTTTCTTTAGATCGTGGCATGATGGTTCGCTTTTTAAGATCTTTTAGCCTACTTCACTTTGTCAGACAGGTTCTATTTAGGTGATTTCTGGATTTAACAGATCTGGCAGTAATCAGGTCTGGGTGTGACGAGTGAAAATGAACTCAGCTTTCCAAAAAATGTGGTTAATCACAGTTAATTCATGATTTAACAAGGGGGACAATTACTTTTTCTCATAGGGTTATGTAGGTGTTTACCTTAATAAATGAAATCATAATTTAAAACTTTATTTTGTATTTACTTAGGTTATCTTATTCTAATATTAAAATTTGTTTGATGTTCTGAAACATGTAAGTGTGACAAATATGCATAAAACTAAGAAATCAGGAAGGTGGCAAATACTTTTTCGCAGCACTGTATGCACATGAAAGGGTGTAGGTCCCAGACAAGGGCCATACTGCCATGTCTTAATTAAGATTTTTTCTTATAATGGTCCAGACTATAAACTATCTGGTAATTGCGCTATATGCTGTGTTTTAGCGTATAGAACAATTAGGCCTTTACATTTCAATACCAAAATGATGTTAAAATAAAGTATGACATAAATTAGACATGTAGAACTTTTGCTCTCCAACCAAGTCTTGCTCAGTGTTAACCCTAACATCAAGACATCTTTTGGCACCAGATCAGTGCTTTCTGGGGACAAGAGGTTACTAGATAGACATCCCGGCGCTTGACTTTGGCATGATGAGCTTTACTCAGGTTGAATGAGGAGTTAGAGTGAGCAGGCTGGTGAAGAATGTCAAGAATGCATTATAACACAGCAGTTACTGTAGACCTTCTTCCTCTCTATCCATCCTCATCGTACACGACTGCCTTTGTCTGTTTTCTTTTAGGTCAAAAGGAGACCACAACGCTTCCTCCAGCAACAACGGCACCTGAACCCACCACAACAACTCCTGAACCGACCACGACTGCTACCACCACACCGACTCCCACCACTACTTCTACCACCACTACACCTCCACCGCCACCCCCTACTACCAAGGCTCGAGCTGCTGTACATAAAGTGAGGGAAGCAGGTGAATGAAGCAGACACACACTTAAATCACTTTTGCACACATACATGTACAAAAAGTGAAATCCTTTGCAGCCCGTCTGCCGCCTAGTTGACATCTAACTAACAACATTAGCAGTAACTACAAATGCCAGAACAAGCTTTCATTAGTGTGCAGCTGACTAATAAAGTTGAATGATTGCAGATGGTAATTGCAAGCGACAATTGCAATTAAGACAAATTATATCTGGTCTGTGATGAAGTTAATAGAGATCTGTTTGGTTACATGACTGACTTAACAGCATATATGATCAGCAGACCTTTCATCACTCTCATTAAATGAAAAGATTATCAGACAGTAATCACTGTGAGTCATCTGCCCCGTTTTGGATAGAAATGCAGCGACAGTGAGTAGACAATGCTACAGTATCATAAGGTATGTGTGCAAATTAGATGGGCTATGCGCCAGACAACCTCCCAGCTATTTCTCTCCCTTTCATTTTCTGTAACATTATCTCTCTTCACTCCATATCGGCACTCCATTTGTCTTTCTTCCATCCAGGCAGCATTCACCCATACCTTGCCCATGCGGCAGCTTCAAGTTCAAGTAAGTAAAAGAAGGCAAAGAGGGGTTGAGAATTTTTTTTCTTTGTGGTGTGAGGGGTTGCGGTGGTGTTGCTTAAAGCTAAGGTATGCGGGAATAATGGTTTACATCAATATTCTCTCTTGAAGCTATCAGTGGTCATGCTTTCAAACCAAGTTTGTCACTGTCAGTGGCAAAACTTGTGCAGTGAAGGTCAGTTCAGTTAACTTGTTTTAAGTTAAAAACTTGAAACAGGAACGCTATGACTGGGGCTACTGGTTTATAGCAAAATCGAAATAATACACAATTCAGTAATCTTTTTGGTAACTTACATGTAAAATAGATTTTTGTCTAAATTTGCCCACATTGTGTTATATTGTGTTAGGACAGTCACAGAATGGTCAAGGAAAGAGTCCCAGCCAAGGTATGTGAATACACTCACTCAGTGTACAGCTCTTGGAAAGTCCTTTATGTCAAATAAAGCAATTCAAGTTTAACTAAACCATGGCATTTCTTCAAAGTATTCAGAGGAAGTTCCTATTCACATAGATTTCCACAACGCACCAGTGCAGGTAAACAAAGTTTTACTTTTGATGTGCTCTTTCTCATTCTACATTTGGATTGTCAAAACCTGTCTCCACATTTTCTCTGTCTCCCTTTACTTTGTTTTTTCCCTTTTGTACTGATTTACCTAAACTGTGCATGGCATCTGTGTTCAGCATGTGCATAGATGTTTTACATGATTTTCTAACCCAGAGCCAGACAGGATTCTTCTGTCATGTCTTTCAAGTAGTGAACTGCTACTATATTCATACTATATTGTGTTGGAAATGATTTATATCCTTGTTTTATATCCTGTTTACTCACTTCATGTTCGCTTCACCTGGTATTCATTGGTAAAAATCCATGGGCTATCCCGGACGAGCCCCCAAATATGTTACGGTCTGTAAATCTTTGGCTCAAAGGAACCTAACATATAAGATGCCACACCACTGATGCAGTTCAACAAATTTTTAATTGTTGAAATATAATTATTTACAAAGATTGAACACACAGAGATGTGAGCCCCGGGAAAAAGAAACAACAGAGGAAGAGGACCATAAACCAACCACAGAGTGTGCCATCGGATTCAGGGTTCTTCCCTAACTTAATATTAGCAAGCTAAACTAATAAAACCAAAACAAAAAACAGGACTGCTGCTGACTCCCAATTCATGATTAATAAACAAAATTGCAAAAGCAACAGAGAGGTAACACTGGTGCCGATGGAGGTGAGAGAGACAGAGACCGAGATGCCAACCCTGATGCTTCACTCTGTCTGGCTCTATATGTGTGCAGTGAGCCTTCTGGAGCCAATCAGGACTAAGAAAAAAAGAGGAGAGAATTGGTTAATAAGGATGACAGAAAGACAATAGCAGGATGAAAGATGTCCCAGTGCACTGATGGGGCACGTAACAACCATATCATATCATAAATAACATACAGTTTCTGGGGTCACCATACAGTAGATATTATTCCTCTGTGTTCCAGTGTAGATACGTGATTTTATTTCATGTTTTCTCGTTATATGTTTCTTTCCCCATTGTGGTCTCAGGTATGCGCAGACAAGAGCCAGGGTCGCCTATCAGGAGGCAGCCATCCTCACCAGTCGGCCCAGGTCAGCCTTGACATTAGCACGCATACAGACACATGTACAGAGTTACAAACAGGTAGGCTTGGTGGGGCTGGTAGGGCATGGGGTCAAGAGAAACAGGGGTTACAGATGTCTTTGTTGGAAAAAGAATCCAGGAGAAGTAGAATGGTGTAAGTTTGACCCTAGTGTTGACACCCATATGCTCCTGTGATCTTCACCCCAGCGTCACCACTAATCCGCTCCATCAAGCATCTCAGCTAACATTCCTTTCACAATAACGCCTGTTCTCTGCCATCAGGCACATCCTCTTATTCATATTTTCATTTTCCAACATGAAAAGAGGCAAATAAGGAATAGTTACACCCAGCATATATCCTGTTGTTTTTGATATCATGCTGTGGATAAACCTCAGCTTCACTCAAAGCAAAGCAGCTGGGCTGCATTTGTGGATGAAGCTGCAGAACTGAAGCTCTCTTCTTCCCCTTTTCCCCCTTCCTTTTCCTCTCTCATTCCATCTGCCTGTTTCTCATTGCTACAAACAGTTTTTAACAGGGTTCAGCCTGCCCCGCCTGAGCGAACTCCAACCATGAGCCAGTCCAACCCTGGTAAGTATCTCCAGATCCAGAGTGATAGTCCTCAAACTGCTCATGCAGGGAGACTGACGTAGGACATAGACAGGTCAGATCAAACAGGGGAGGAACTATGGCAATAAAACCCTGTTTGAAATGTTTTATAAAGCAGCACTAATGTTTACCGTCTGTGAGATGCTATGGTTCAATGCATGAGCCTGCTTTCTATAAAAGAGGTGTGGAAATCAAAGATGCTCAACTTTCACTGTACCCAACAGGAAAGAATGAAGAATGAGTATGTTTATATGCCTTAAAGGTGAGAGATGATATTATATCATTGTCATGCCATATTTATGCCATATTTTCACAACATCCAAAACAACTTTTTGTTTTACATAAGACCATGATGAGAAATGTGCTCTGTCAGTACAGTAATAACAACTTATGACAGATCCCATCTGGTCTGGGGTCTTCCCCTCCCTTGCAAATACTTGCAGAAAGGAAGGAAGAGATGAAAGCAGTAGCACCAAGTGGCCTGGTGCTGCTCCCAGAGAGATGTCTGAGCCAGTCCACATTACTGCAGGACCTTGGTCTGCTGACTAGCTTGTCAAGAATAGAAAGCTCTTTGTCATTCAAACCAGGCGAGGTTTGGCTCACTGAGGAATGTGCTTCTGTTTTTTCCACAGAAAACCATGGATCCCTAAAATTAGAAATTCAGTTTAAATGATGTCTGATCATAAGGTTTGACGAGCTGGGGTCAAACTTGCTGCTGCTGAGATGTTGATTAGTGCAGAGAAAAGGGTTGTTGTGTTCAGCTGATTGGTGAGAATAATGCAATTTTTTAATTTATTGAATCCCTGAGGGGAAATTCTTTGAGCTAGAAGAGGTCAGAGGTGAGAATCGCCCTCACAGCAGACCCCTGGAGCCAGCAGGGATTCGCTGTCTTTCTCAAGGACACACTTGAAAGGTAGATGCTTGCTGACTTTGACGTTTTGAACTATGATTTATGAGCTGAAGGATTTTCTCCGCAGTTGCTTTGCCACCCTGCTGCTTCAAACAGATGTTTGAATTTATTGCTCACACAACTGAAAAAGTTTTGATCCAGTTGAGCCTTGTATGTGTCTGCTTTACAGCCACAAAGATCCATTCTGCCCAATGGGTCTCTTCCCGCAAGACTCATACAGACATGTTAGTAATGCTGCAGACATACCATACAATACCCAAAGTGAGGATGAGTGACCCTGGTCCAGCGGTGACCTTCTGGCCATGGTGTTTGCTGAGGTGGTTATGATCTAGAGAGTTAAACTCAATCCTTATAAAGCACCTGCTTCATTAGAAAAAAATAACACTGCTGTCTGCTGTATAGTGCTGGGCCTTTGACCAGCAGCAGATTAGGCTAATCTCTGCCTCCTACTATCTACACTGTCCCTGGTTTGACACCAACTTTAGAATAATACTCCCACGCTTCACTGGGCGGCATGCTGGGCTCTCCCAGCCCGTCCTGGTCAACAAAGGCCCTGCTCACTAGCTGCCACTGGATGGGAACCTCAAAGCCCGGTCTGTGTGTTTATGTAAGCTGCCCATCCACCACAGAGAGGGGTTAGTTGAAGTGTGTTGTCATGTCTCAATCAGTATAGACAGATGAGATGCACTGTTGGAATGGTTTTGCTCATCTGTAAGGGCTTCTAGCATAAATCCTATTTCAATTAACCTTGTCAGGCCAGTTAACCTGATCAGTGTTGTTTGAAAGCTGCTTTGTAAATTCCAACTTCGTGTGAACACAGAAGATAACAAACAGATAATTTCGAGCATATTTTTCTCACATTTGAGCTTCCTGTTTCTCTTTTCCCTTAAGGAAGAAAGAAAATTGCTAAGATTTTTAAAGCAGGCTTTGGTCACTCTTTGTATATACTCAGTATATACTCAGTGTACTGCATGTTTACTGTCTGACTCAAGGCTGAACATCTTGTGCAACCTCCACAAATAACGTGGTCTGTGGAGGTCACAAGTATGCTTCTCCCTGATGCTTGTCCTGAATGCAGCTTTCTAATCTTCCCCCCTGCACAGCTTTACCCAGAAGGGATTGGCCACTCCCCTCTTTTCCTCGTCCCGATTGGTTCCCTGGAGCTCGACGTCCAGCAGGTACCAAGCACAAACACAAACAGATAGATCAGGCTTCGTGAGGAAATCTGAAATATATTCTAAACTGAAAGTTAATGCTTTGATTAGTGTTCAAACTAATCAAGTAAGACAATGTCCCTGCTTTAAAGGTCTTTTTTAATATTTCACTGAAATATGAAAAACTTTTGAAGCATATGAATCCATTGGCTACTACGATAACTTATACATATAATGCATTTTTAGTATTATCACATTAGGTTGGAACAATTTTGGAAGTGATGATTTATAGAAAAACTGCAACTTTTTTCTAGTGGTTCACATCACAAACATATGTTGTATCATACTAGAATAATCAAAATCAAATGATCCATAGTTTTATTACAAGTAATGTTAATTCTTTGATGTGGACAGACTCATACCTGTAAAATTTCCATTTTGACTTCTTAAACATGTGTTATATATCATGCATAAAGATGTGTTTAGCCAGCCATTGTTTTTCAAATAGGCAAGTTTTTCTTTTCCTTAAAAAGTAATGCAGCTTTAACCTTGAGGAGTACACTGAATGCAGGGAACAGCATATTTACTGGCAACAACCCTATGTGAGTTTATTATAATTTGTGATGTGGACCTATAGACAATTCTATTCAGACTCAAATGCCAATTAAATGTGTTGTAGAGTAACTCAGAAAATTTCTTCAAGTGCTTTTACTTAATTCTAAGGTACTTTTACTTTGAGTATCTACATTTTATGACACTTTGCACTTCGACAAAGAGAAATTTACTTTTTACTCTGCTATATTTATCTGAAAGATGTAGTCACTGGTTGCTTTATAGCAGATCAGGACTTTCAAATCTGTCATGATGTAAGTAATAAAAAGAAGAAGAAGAAGAAGAAGAAGAAGAAATACTGTATTTATGACAAAAGCCAGAAATTTACTGCATGAAGGAAAATTCTCCAGTGCTATAAATATTACCTGACAGTATACAGAATGTATAAAATTAATACTACCTGG
This sequence comes from Heterochromis multidens, assembly GCA_015108495.1. Taxonomy (NCBI): domain Eukaryota; kingdom Metazoa; phylum Chordata; class Actinopteri; order Cichliformes; family Cichlidae; genus Heterochromis; species Heterochromis multidens. The sequence continues at coordinate 29,243 of VUQS01030303.1, read as the reverse complement.
ATCACCTACAATATTTCGTCATCAGTAAAAATAATCAAACAGTATAAGATATAAAAATATAAACTGATCGAGTCCAAAGATCAGAGACTTCCACCACTGACATTAAGCATGGAATTAGCCTAAGAAGGCTTTATGCAATAATGTCATGACTAATAACTCAATGTAAACGCCCTATAACCACACATTTATCAATTTATTGAGATAATTTTACATAACATTACATGATGAAGCCATTCGTTTCATTATCAGGAGCACCTGTTTGTCCAATAACAGGTTGCTGTTACTATCCATAGGGCAGACTGTCATCTAGCAGCGTTGTGTGCGCTCTATGTCTATGTAAAGCTGTTACATCATCTAATGCTGCTTTTACTTGCACGTATACAGTGTAGTTGCACTCACTGAAACTTGCACATCAGAGTTCCAGTTGAATGACCATGATCAACTAACTGTCAGATCTGGGGTGCCCACGGGAGTAGAAATAATGCCGTCCATGTTCGCTCTTTGAGTCTTCTAATTAACACTTAATACAAAGTGCAGCTGAATCTAATGAGAAAACAATTAGTCTGAGCACCCTGACTGTAACCCTTGTTGCTGCTGATGCCTCCACCTTCTCTGCTGTACATTTAGATGTAAGTTATGCAGCTCCAGACTCAGAATACACATGGAGTGAGACCGACACACCTGAGGTTCCAGGTAAGTCCGCTTCCTTTCTGTGTTTATTGGCCTCTTTACTGCAGGTTACTATACCTTATGTGCATTTGTGTTGCATGTGCCAACACAGCATGCTCGTGTGACTGATGCAGTTTGGTATCTGCTGACCATGTATGTGTTGAATTGACTCCATGTGTAAGTACATGCAATGTGTCTCTCAGGACATTATGTTTACATGCCATCTGCCTGCCATATGTACGACTCTTTGAAGTGCGAAAGAGAAGAGCGCAGGGCAGGTTTATTGTGCATGTGAGAGCCAAATAATGTGAGGTGATAATTCTGCATAAAGCCATTGTTTTCACTGGTCTGGGATTGGTTGGAGGAGAACATACAACCAATCACAACCATGAAAATGTATGCTTCTCCCTCTGAGGTTCTATCCATACTAACGGGTTTCAAAACGTCCTCCTCTAGCTCGGGATCACAGGCCTGATATCTCAGAATATGAGCGCTGGTATTATAACTTTGGACCATACCGTAAGTGTTTTTCTATTTCTATTTATTGGGAACTAACAAGTCTTCCGGTTTGATATTGTTATATGTGTGGGTTGGGATTCTTTGCATGTAAAAGCTGTTTTTAAATATGGAGAAGTGGCATTGTACAGCGCACAGCATATTTCACAAAATGCTGAACTTGTCATTGAAATACTTTGAAAGAAAAAAAAAAACAACAAATTTTATTTGTTTTCTGTCACACTAAAAATACACTTACAATACGGCCCAGTGACAAAACACAAAAGGGTGCGTGAAAAGATTACAGGCCGTGGATCCATCTGTTTGAAGACGCAGCCGAGCCTCCGAATCTAAGGGATATGGTTTGGAAAACCGAGTGGCTGAGCCATTTCCAGGGTGTACCACAAAAATAGCACCACACATCCAGCCAAATGAAACATGGAGCCAGTAAGGGCAGGCTGTAATGCCATGGTGTGGTTTTGTCTCATGTGTCACAGTTTGTCATCACTGATAATGGCTTTACTTTTAGTGCCCCGATCTACTGACTTGGACCGTAAAATGCTGGATACGGCCAACAGTAAAGGTGAGCAGTGGTTAGTATGGCTGCAAACAGCTGTTTGTATCCAGGAAGACATCCATAAACCATCCCTCCTTTTTTTCTGTCATTAGCTCATTAAGTTAAGAGATGTTTCTGACTACTGCTGCTGCTGCTTTCTAAATAGGAGTAGATCTTACAAAAAGCATGTAATATTTTCAATTAATGACAAAGAAATCAATCTTTTTGTGGTGAGTGTTGTACCTGCTGCTTTGTGATAGAAATGTGCTAACGCTGAGCTTGTGTGATATCATCTGTGCAGTGGAGCCAGTGGACGCCTGGAATCCAGAAGCAAACCTTTATGAATCAGGTAAGATTGATTGCATTGCTTCTCTCTCCGCTCCCCTAAAACAGTCGCTTTGCCAGTAAATCCTGAGTTCTCACTGTAAGTACAAACCACTCCGACGCTATCCACGGAAGAGCATCTGGATTTCTGCTCAGCCTGTAATTGAAGGAGTCAGAGTAAAATGGTGTGGTTGTTTGAGGGTAAAATCCGTTGCTATTTGGCTCAATATTTGCCAGAACAAATACTGGCCAACGTTTGGCGTCTCTAGAAAGTGGGCAGCTGGAAATTTTTACCAAACAAACTACCAGGTTTATTGTCCAGAAGCAAACATTTGCTCTCGCTCTGTAGTTAGAGAGTGGATGGTATATTTCCATAACAAAGCATGATTGCATTGCCTTGGATGGAATAAATATTATTTGGCTAAAAAGGATGGGTTTGGAGTTTCTTTTATTGTAGAAATGAATGAATCAATGAATTTTTTTTTTTGGAATATTTCTTCTTTCCAGGAATATAAGAATAAAGAGTATGTATTAGCTGAATTGTCCCTTTTGTTTCTTGATTTTAAGGCTTCAGTGTGAGGGAGCAAGAGCCTCTACTCAGAGCACCGGAGCCTGTGTCACAGGGAAATCCAGGTATGGCCCTCCTACTGCTTTAATGAAACTATCTGTAGTGAGCAAAGAAAAAGCTACCCTGGTAAGCACTGTGATGTTTGTGTTCAGTTTTTCTTTGCATGCACTCTGTGTGTTTGTATTATTGAGGGAATTTCTGTGTTTACTGACTCATTGCTGAAGGGATCTTATTTTCTCAGAAGTTAGAATTTCAGTTTTTCAGATGTCAGTATATTTTTCAAAATTCTCCGTAGTGTCTCCTGTACATAAAACCCGTGCTACTGACTGAATTTGGGTATTCTGTGGGGAAGATACTTCAAAATATGACCCACTCTTTAAGTTGCATTGTGCATATACACTCACTGGCAACTTTGTTAGATACAACTGTGCAACTGCTTGTTAATGCAAATATCTAAGCAGCCAAAAGTGCTGAGTTGAGTGCTAATAATCTGTTTTTAACATTGCATATAGCCTCTTGAGCCCCTGCTTCACTCGATACACCTGCTCAGCTGCTCATTACTGCAAATATCTAATCAGCCAATCATATTGTAGCAACTCAGTGCATTTAGGCATGTAGACAAGGTCAAGATCACCTGCTGAACCGAGCAGACTGAACATCAGAATAGGGGAGAAAGGTGATTTAAGTGACTTTGAACATGGCATGGTTGTTGGCGCCAGATGGACTGATCTGAGTATTTCAGATGATCTAATTGAGATTTTCCCACAAACGTCTCTAAGGTTTTATAGAGAATAGTGTGGAGGATATTTTCTTGGCACACTTTGGGCCCCTTAATACCAACTGGCCATCATTTAAACACCACAGCCTACCTGAGTATTGGTGCTGACCATGTCCATCACTTTTTGATCACAGTGTACCCATCTTCTGATGGCTGCTTCCAGCAAGATAACACACCATGTCACAAAGCTTAAAGCTGGCTTCTTGAACAGGACAGTGAGTTCACTGTACTCAGATGGCCTCCACAGTCACCAGATCTCAATCCAATAGAGCACCTTTGGGATGTGGTGGAACAGGAGATTCATAAATCTGCAGCAACTGCATGATGTCATCATGTCAATATAATATTCCTTAATTGCAATTAAGGCAGTTCTGAAGGCAAAATGGGATCCAACCCAGTACTAGCAACTTAGCCACTGAGTGTTTATTTGTAGCTACCACATGATATTTGAATCTAATATAATCTGCTGTAAGCTGGGATAGGCTCCAGCCCCCCCGTGACCCTGAATTGGATAAGCGGAAGAGAATGGATGGATGGATGGATAATCTGCTGTAAATTTGTGGGATTGCCTGTTTTGACAGATTGTAAGGTGGACCTGGCCTTTTTGTTGGATGGGAGCTGGAGCATTGGCAAGCGGCGTTTTAAGATCCAGAAAGACTTCCTGGCTGAGGTGGCTCAGACCATCAATGTGGGTGTGTCTGGTCCCATGATGGGTATCATCCAATATGGGTAACCTCTTTGTTCTTTTTGTGTTATCATGTACCAGCTTTGGATGAGAAAACATAGTGAAACTTGTTTTGTCCTGAAGAGATGACCCTGTGACAGAGATAAGTCTGAAGACTCACCCCAACTCCAGAGAGCTGAAGACAGCCATAGATAAGATTGTGCAGAAAGGAGGCCTCTCCAATGTGGGTAAGCGACCCTCTGCATCAGCTGCCAGCTATACAGCAAATGCCTACGAACACAAGTGTGAAAGTGAAAGGGGTGCAATTATCGCATGGTTTACTAGCCAGGCACATTTTCACATGCAAGGATAGAATTAAATCTAAATTTGCTGCGAGGCAGTGTTAGCAAAATTACAGTCCTGATTCTGTAAGCCGTGTTTTTCCTCTGCTCTAACCAAAAAACGCTCCTTTTTACCAGCCCAGTGATAGGGCAGCTTTCAGAAAGCATTTGCGGTTTTTCTGCTTTGGTTGGTGCGTCAGCATGCATCCACTGCCACATGTGCCTTTATGACTTGCTAAATTTTGCATGAGGATACAAATAGTGTTGTTTGCGTTTGCCCAGAAGTGCTTTCTAGTCTCCAACAGAGCCATTGTTAAGACCACCGACAAGACTGTAATAGACTAAATGATAGGTATGCACATTTTTGTGATTATACACAGTTAGAGCAATGCATCCCATAGAGAAGCATGTGTTTATGTGTACAAAATATATGTACTTTACTACATAAAGTTTTTATATGGCATAAAGTAGTTTCTGTATTATGGTACAATACGATTTTTAAGTGTACTTTTTGTGTCATTTTATATTCTAGTCCATTATTTATACAAAGGATGAGTTTCAGCTTTGTGAATAAGAGATTGTTTTTACCCTCCTCAGCTTTCTGCCATAGACTTGCATATAAAGTAAGATCATTAAGCATCTCCCTGTTGCCCCCTGGTGTCTTTACAGGAAAAGCCCTCTACTACATCAACAAGCACTACTTCAGCGATGCCAATGGAAACCGAGGAGGAGCTCCTAATGTGGCTGTGGTGCTAGTGGACGGTTGGCCCACAGACAAGGTGGAAGAGGCGTCTCGACTTGCTCGCGAGTCCGGCATCAACATCTTCTTTGTCACCATCGAGGGCCCTGATGACAACGAGAAACAGAACCTAGTTGAGACCAACTTTGTTGACAAGGTGGAGTACTGTCTCACAGGTGTGTCTGTTCTTCATGACAGAAATCAAAGCAGTTTAAAGCACAGTGTGTCGTGTTGTCCCCGCAGGCCGTGTGTCGGACAAACGGCTTCTTCTCACTTCCTGTGAACAGCTGGTTTGCTCTGAGGAAGGCCGTGCAGCCCCTGGTGAAGCGAGTTTGTGACACGGACCGCCTGGTGTGCAGCAAAACCTGCCTCAATGCCAACGACATCGCCTTCGTCATAGACGGCTCCAGCAGCGTGGGAACTGGCAACTTCCGCACGGTGCTGCAGTTTGTGGCCAACATCACACGGGAGTTTGAGATCTCAGACACGGACACACGGGTCGGGGCCGTGCAGTACACCTACGAGCAGAGGCTGGAGTTTGCCTTCGGCCAGTACAACAACAAAGCCGAGCTGCTGAACGCCATCAAACGCATCAACTACTGGAGTGGTGGGACCAGCACCGGTGCTGCCATCACCTACGCGGCAGAGCAGCTTTTCAGCAAATCCAAACCCAACAAACGCAAGATCATGATTGTCATCACAGATGGGCGCTCTTATGATGATGTCAGGGCGCCGGCACTGGCGGTCCATCGTCAAGGTGAGACATCATCTGTAACAGAATCTGAAAAATAAGGATCAAGTCGAGCATCAATGAATGAGCTTATAAGTTTAAGTGATGTAAACAATTGTTTTCTCTGTTATGTGTCAGTCCACAGTTAGGTGTCATGCATTGTCTGTTTGATGTGAAAAACACATGTCACCCCAGTGTGTGTGTGTGTGTGTGTGTGTGTGTGTGTGTGTATAATCTGCTCTCCCTTCTCCTGATCCAGGTGTGATTGCCTACTCCATCGGCATTGCCTGGGCAGCCCAGGACGAGCTGGAGTACATTGCCACAGACCCTGACAAGGAGCACTCCTTCTTTGTGGATGAGTTTGACAACCTCTACAAATTTGTACCCAAGATTATCCACAACATCTGCCAGGAGTTCAACTCTCAGCCCAGAAACTGAGGACGGACGTGCCGAGAGGTCGATCTGTATCCTGGGCTTTCGTAACAGAACACTGCTGTAAATTTACTCACTCTGTTGCCCAGATGGCAGTGCTGGATTGGCTGCAGTGCCCCATATTTGAAGAGGGAGGGGTTTGAATGTAGGTGATGGCAAAAACAAATTTTAAAGTGTATCCCAAATATTCAGATGGTGCTAATGTTAAAGGATTGACAAACTGGACAAAATGGTGTCATAAAGAGAACAGTATTCAACATTTGGAATAGCACTAATAACTCACCCATTGTAAAGGCTTTATAAGTTGCAACTTGTCTTATTAATGCGAAACAGTTTACTAAGGCTTTACAGAATACCTAGTCTTTCATACTATTTGGTCTGCAAGAATAAAGCTTAAATACGTTTTAACACATAGCTTGTATGGTGCATCTGGTTGCAAACCAGCATGGCCTCCTGGCCATTTTTAACCACCATCCAGGTGCAAGTACAGGAAGAGGGTTGAAAAAGTATGAAGTAGTGTGTCCCAGTTGTATGCACACTACATGTCAAAGTAGCAAGTGGGCAGGCACAGAGAGCGAGCCAGCCTGGAAAGAACAGTCCAGGCCGTAACCTGGGAATCAGCATTTGGGTTGCCAGGTTGTGATATATCCCCCTGGATGGTGCTCATCTCCTTTAGCATGAAACCTTTTTCAAACAGGAAAAAAGCTGCACAACAAACTCTTCAATTAACAAGTTTTCCACGTTTGTGTAAATATTTAATGAACTACGATTGTGACCTCAGACTTGTAAAAGGCAGAAGGGAGTAGACAAAGACCATTTCCACCACTTATCAACCCTAAAGTTATGTCTAAAACTGAGCATTAGTAAACTGTTAACATTAATATTACTGTAGTGCTTAAGTACAACTTATAGTACCTTTATGAAGGGTGACATAATGGGAAATAAACACAATGTAAGACTGTCTTTCTGGGAAATGGTGCTTGCAGAGAAATGTAGATTTAAAGCATGCCTAGCACTTCCTCTTATGGCTTAACAATCTTCATAAACCTAATAACATGGTGCTTTTGTACAATTCTCTCTAAAGAGGAAATGCTTTCCTAGAACTGGTGCATTTTAATCTTCCTAACAGGAGAGATTTGATCGTAGGGACATTGTTTAAGTTCCTAAGAGACTTTGGTGCTGATGTGATTCTTACACGCAACCAAAAAGTGGAGGTCAAAGGCAAAGCAACAACACAGATGTGGACTTGTGTGAAAGTAAGATTGTTTATCTTTGTATAGAGTGACGGCAGATCCAAAATCTGCTTTTTCAGGAATAAAAGCAACTCATCTTAATCTTTATTTTCTAACAGTGCTCGCTTCTAATATTGCAGTTTTGTTGGAAGAGTATTTATGATTTTATCATTCTTATGCCCTGTTTGTACATATGCATATTCAAAAAGCCTATCATTAATAATGTTCAGATAATTCATCTGCATTTTTTGGCAATTTTTAATAAAATAAAGAAAATGAAGAGAACTTAAAGTGGCTGTTTTCTCTTGGATTTATTTTTTATTTTTTTGATTATTGCAGTTTATGTTAAAATCACACTTCTCAGACTGAATTCAGATTTTACTGAATGAAAAACACAAACCTCATAAAGTCATAGTGTAAAAGAAAACACACCCTCTGTCACTTCTAAGGTTTTATGTATCAGGACATAATAAAAATCATCTTGTCCTCAGCAGATCTTAAAATTAGGTAAATACAACCTCAGATGAACTAGAAAAGGATAAGTAGCAGCCAGTTGCTGCTAATCAAATGATCACCAGCAAGTGTGAGCACCTCTATAAAAGCAGAGGTTTTGGCAGTTTGCTGGTCTGGAGCATTCAGTTGTGTATTAACACAACACCAAGGAGGAAAAATGTCAGCAAAGATATTAAAGAAGCAAACTGTTGCTGCCAATCAATCAATCTGGGAAGGACTTTTCCAAAAAATTAGAAGTCCATCATTCTACAGTGAGAAAGATTATTCACATGTGGAAAACATTCAAGACAGCAGCCAATCTTCCCAGAATTGGACGTCCCAGCAAATCCACCCCAAGGTCAGACCGTGCTATGCTCAAAGAAACTGCAAAAAAAACAAAAACAAAAGCTGCATCTCAGAATCTACACGCCTCAGTTAGCATGTTAAACATTAAAGTTCCTGACAGTACAGTTTAAGACTTGGCTTGGCTTGTTTGGAAGGGTTGCCAGGAGAAAGCCTCTTCTCTCTAAAACGAACATGGCAGCACAGCTTAGATTTACAAAAACGCATGAACAAAACCACCAAACTTCTGGAACAATGTCCTTTAGACAGACAAGACCAAAGTGGAGATGTTTGACCATAATGCACAGCACCACATTTAGCAATAACCAAACACAGCATGCCAGCACAATCACCCCACACCAACTGTCAAGCACAGTGGTGTAGGGGTGATGATTTGGGTTTGTTTTTCAGCCACAGGACTGGAGCACCTTGTAGTCATTGAATCGACCATGAACTCCTCTGTATACCAAAGTATTCTAGAGTAAAATGTGAGGCCATCTGTCTGACAGCTAAAGCTTGGCCCAAAATGGTTCATGCAACAGGACAATGATTTCAAGCACAGCAGCAAACCAAGGTCTTGCAATGGCCCAGTCAAAGTCCAGACCTCAACCTGACTGAAATACGCTGTGGTGGGACCTTAAGAGAGCTGTGCATAAATCCTCCACGATATGAGAGACAGATAATCACACACACACACACACACACACACACACACACACACAAATAAATATCACAGTAAGTCAGTAAACCCACTTTGAAATGATAGTGGGATTCATCACTTTTAGGTTATCCTTCAGTATGAAAGTAATTCAGTAGCCTACTTTTAATAAAACAGTTTAGAGTAAAAATTGAGCCCACAGGATAACTGTGGGTCCATGGCAGTTCCCTGGGATGACTTGGAAAAAAAAATAGTCTAAAATGACCAACCTCAGCCAAATTAACATTTTACAGCAGGTTTTATTTTGAACATACTTTCATATACAAACCAGTGACTGAGAAAATGGCTCATTTGAAGCTGTACTCTACACGTACAACATCTTAACTTTTCTTATTGCCCTCCTCAGTTTACAGTAAACTGGAATTGCAGGACATTTCTCTTCCCTTGGTGTTGGATGGTTAACTCATTATTTCAAATAGTCCTAAAGTACTGCACTAATTTCCTGCTAAACACTGGACTACTGTAAATATCCGGACATGATACATCACATTGTAGTTAAGCATGTCCACACAACTGGGGAAAATTACATACAGTACAAGCCATTCACTTCAAACAAGAGCAAACTGGCCAAAATCAGTTAATTATGCCTAAAGTTGACATCTAGAACCAAGTCTGAATTGTAATTATATAACCAAGATGGTTTACTTTGGACACATATGTTGGTAATCTTACTTCTGAAGTGTACAATTACTAACAAACAGGCAATATAATTAATGGTCTTTATCACTCTACCAGCTTTGAAATGCACAAAACTGATTCCCCAACCACACTTATCAAAAAGGAGCACTCAAACTCACGCTGCACAGTAAATTTTAAGACTGAATATATATTTTGTTTATTATAAGCATTTGTAATTTTACATCCAATGTTAAAATCAACAACTTTGTGACAACCAGCTCCGATTCTCCACTATCACCCTCCCTCCCTCCCTGTTCCCCGAAAACAAGCTTGTTAAAATAACGTTTTCAAGACCTTTTTAAAGCAAAGGCACATTTGTCAATACGTGTTTTTAAAAAGGAAAATAAAGGCAGGCCAGCAAGCAGAGTCAGTCTGGGAAGCAGAGAAGAGGAAGTGAGAGGCTTCCACGACAGCTCCAGCGGGCCTTCGGTACCCCACGTTTCTGGAACACAACAACACAAAACCTGACTTGGAGTAAAGGGCCTGGACCTGGTTCGTCTCAGAGGGAAGGTCGAGGGCCTGAGGGATCTGGGGTGAGCGTGAAGCCACGAGGGCAGAAGAAGACGGGGCTTGAAACCTCATTTCTCCACCTCACACTAACACTTGTCCTGAGCCTCCTAACTTTGGAGGTTAAGTTTTAGTCTGTCTGCAGGGGCGCTGTTGCCAGTCACACCCAGGCCTGCCTGGATGGTAGACGGGGGACCAGAGGGCAGTTCTCCTCCCGACTGGCCTCCCTGCTGACCCTTTCTATGGACAGTCACAGCCCGTTTGAGGCTAGCGGCTACATAGTCTGCAAGTGCGACAGGAGACCAGTGGGCTGGGTGAGGTGGGACTGGATCCCTGCCTGAAGGTCCTTCCCCTGCTGTGTCGCCGTTGGTCCCTGATCACGGGAAGATGAGTCAGAGAGCGGGGCTGTGGGGAGAGACGCAGCTCCGCGTCATACAAACACCTTGGCGAGAGCATCTGCTCCGGCGCTGGCAATGTAGCATTTTGATGGATGGAACGCCACATCGTGGATCGATTCCTCAGACTTCTTTCGGTGAGCCGTGAATTCCTGGATGCAGGTTTTACTCTCCAGGTTCCACAGCCGGATAGAGCAGTCATGACCTGTGGAAAAGATGACGAGTTAGAAGAGATGCAGAACTGAACTGCAAGTAAGAGCAGCTTTCTTACACAACCTGGAAACAAGACTCGCATGTGTTATACGTAACCCATAACGGTGTTATATTTTGGAATTTTGAAGACTGTATATTTTATTCCATCTTCAGCCGCATGTTAAACATTTAAAAGTAAATTCAGTCAATACACTGTTGGGCCAATCCACCTAATAAACCAGAAAAAAAATAGACCAATTAGATCTAGTATAGGGAGGTTCAAAGGTACTTACTGCCTGACATAAGATAAAGTCCATTAGGGTCCACAGCTAAGCTGGTGACAGCATCCAGATGGGCCACCATGGAGTGAATTAGCTTCCCACTGTTGTTGTCAAAGAACTTGATGTGTCTGTCCTCCTGTGCAGTGATGGTGATGGGAAGAGTGGGGTGGCTGAGGACCTTGTTGATGTGACAGGGAGTGCCTGTTGAAAACAGACGAGCACAATAGACTTTAAAACAGCAGCGATGAGACTGCAGAATAACTAAAGGGATGAGCAGTTGGGAAAAAAAAAAAGCAAACACGATTTATAGGAAATATGTGAAGCAGCGTTCCTGGCATTAATCGTGGATTATCAAACTTTATGCAGGACAAAAGTGATTTAAATACAAGCAACTGTACAATAAAATTACATTTACATTTACTGTGGGCATTATTTTTGTTAGGGTAGCTTGGCACACCTCACATAAGTTTTTTGATGCTGAAACATGTACTCAGTGGTGTAGAACTTAAGAGATATTAGATATACTAAACATTAATTTAATATCCATCTCCTTCTAAAATTAACTGATAGTAAGGAAACAGGCAATAAACAGCAAAACTGTGTTAAGCAGACTTTTTTTTTTTTACTCCCTTCAGCCACCACTAGATGTTAGTAAAGAGCCTTTCTTGTGGCAACTTTCTGTGGCCTTAAAGCATCTTCAAAAACAGCTTCAGACCCTGAAAACTTTTGCTGCTGATAAGCTTTAAAGTTTTTGTTTCCATCTCTATCACACTGTGCTTCAGGCCACTGTTAGTGACCTACAGCTCCAAACCTACCAGGGTCCAAACAGGACTCCAGACTGAGAACCAGCTGGCGGGTCTCCATGTTGAAGAGGCCAATCTGCCCGTTTGTGAAGGATGTGACCAGGTGAGCTGGATCACTGCACACCAGGTCTACTGAGGAGGGAATTCCCAGGTCTGGTACAGGCAAAAACACACAAAAATGCTTATTTTAACTGCTCAGTTGAGAAAATTTTGAAAAAAAAAAAAACAAGCAAAAAATTAGGGTATATGAACAAAGGCAGTACTTTTGTTTTCATTGAATACGGCGAGGGCGGGTAAGGTGGAGTTGGCGTCCCACAGTCTCACGGTCCCGTCCGCGGAGCAGGAGAGAAGGCGTTGGTGTGCGCTGCTGTACACCAAACCCCAAACTGAGTCGGTGTGTCCACTCAGGGCTCCCCGCAGTACAGATGGGTCTGTGACAGGAAAAAATAAAGGATAACTCCACTCAGATAGCATGATCTGATTAGAAAATCCTCAGATTACAGCAAAACCCACGCCGCTGTTACCGTATGAGTCGTAGGGGTCGATGTTGGGATTGGGGGTATTCCAGCACTGAATAGTCCCGTCAACACCGCCGCTGAAACACTGCTCCCCCGTACTGCTCATTGCCACACTCAGTACAGCACCCCTATGGTTTAAATCATGAAATCATGATTCTCATCTATTAAACCAGCACTAACAAAGAAAGTTTTATTTATCTGCTGTTTTTTAAATTATTTTTCTATTATTATTATTATTATTATTACCTGTGGGCCCTGAAGGTGTAGATCGGTTCCACATCTAAAGATGTACTTCTGCAGACAAACAACATGTATATTATTATAAGAAAAAGAACCAAACAGCAGAGCCACTTAATAAATGACTTGATTCAAATGATTGGTGTTAAATGCTATAATGTGCTGTTGCACCACTGATCTGACATCATGCTGTTTTATTGTCTTATCCACAATAACCCTTCCCTTAAAAATGACTTTAGCTTCCTAAAATCCACATCACTACCAGACTGTGTGTGGGCTGCAGAGTTGTGACATGGAAATAATGAGTCTTGTGAAGCAGTGTCGTCAGCTCTTTGTCACACATGGGATCTGTTTCCTGTGACTGTCATGTGACAGTACAGCAACAAAGATAAGCTCACTCCTTACGGGGTTCCAGTCAAACAACTGAGCTTTTCTCTTTAATCAGCTTCGCTCTGCGGCTGCAGTACCGCATGCTGAGCTCTGAGTGCCTGTGTTTATAATTATTAGAAAAAGAAAGCTAAGGAGGAGGTGATATCTGAGTGAAGAAATTACTTTTTGGCAGGAGCGGTCTTTTGGAGGTTCCACATCTTCAGCGTGTGGTCCTCTGAAGCGGTGATCAGGACGGGCTCCACGGGGTGGAAGGTCAGAGCCCGAATCCCATCAAAATGACTCCGCAGAGTGAATTTAGGGTTCCATGTTTTTCTCATGGCATCCTTGTTGTTTCCAATCTGATGAGCAGACATAAGAAGTTAGCATCCAATCAGCAGAATGAGCAGCTTTATAAAATATAATCAGCAGCCCAGAGCTGAGCTACAGTTAGAGGTGAATTTTCATTTAAATACTTTAGAAAGGATTTTTAGAGATTTCTTTTTTGTTTATTAGCATTATAAAATAACAATTTCATAGATTAAGAAACAAGTGTGATAAAAAAAAAAACAAAGGTATCGTAAGAGTCACTTATTCTATAAAATGTTTATGATTACAAAAACTTTTAATGACTCTTGATTGATGCTTAACATTGTTCTATATTTTGATAAGCATCCTTTTTATGTAAAATACAGTTATTACTCTAAAATCAGCCTATCCTAAAAAAAACAACATGTTCGATCCATTTCTGGCATGCTTTTGTAGCTTTGTGACTTTGATATCACTGCTGTAAATGTGCAAAAAAAAAAAAAAAGACCTGATATCTTCATTACACTTTGATGGCAGCTTCTCTGACACAGATTGTAAAAATAGCTGTTTGACATGTTTGTTTTTTTTCCCGCTGCGACTTAAAAAATGTTGCAGATCAGAGGAGGAAAGCAGGATGGCTGTTTTTCATAAGGTTCCAAAGATAACATAAAAGGATGTAGTTTTCTCTGAAGAAATGCTCTTGTGGCTCTTTGAATGAATTCTGCATTTTCTTACTCACATCATAGGCTAGACTGTCGGCCTCGTTGGCCACAGTGAGTCCAGCCAGCTCCCCCAGGCCCAGCTCACTCTCCATGGCCTCATCCGTGCTCATAATGAAAGACTTCCCTGAGGTGGGCGGGAAGGTCAGTGCCTCAACTGGGAAAAGAACAAACAATTAAATAAATACACAACCTTGATAAGCAATAGTTAGTAAGAAATTTTATCCAGTATTAGTTGACTTCTACAATCTGCTGGTATTTTTCTAGAGCACCTTCATCTGTTCGGTTTCCATCGTGTTCGTTGAACCGGGGTAGGTTTGGCCGGGATTGAGGGGTGGGTGCAGGCTGGATGTGGGATAAGTCCTCTGCATCTCGAAGGTTAGCCAGCATGTCCTGCAGCTTGGATCGGTTGGGCCCTGTTTAGCAAGTCAGGTGAACGATTAAAAAAAACAAACAAAAAAACAAAAAACCACACACACAAAAAACAAACAAACAAAAAAAAACACACATATGGAAATGTTTTATTAGAAAGCTGTGACTACAGGCTGAAAGAGAGAATGTAGATGAAGACGGAGGGAAGGCAGCACTAAAAGGGAAGAAAATAAATTAATAACTCCGAATGTAAAGGAAGGAAAACGAAGAGAAGCCACCAGCAAATCCTTGTTAAATGAAAAAGAGGCGCATTCATCACCAAAGAGCGGGCTGTGTGGAGAGGGTAACTTTAGATAGAGCTGTGTTTTGAGGCAGGCAGAAATATTCCCAAATGTATATATAACGTTTATTTTTGACTGCAAGGATTTACTCACAGACTTAAACCTGAATTATATGTAAAGAAGTAGTTTGGCAGTTTTAAAAGTCTCTTTCTGACAGACAGCAAGATGTAAACACTAAAAATGAAGCTACAGGCATCAGCTTAGTTTAGCATACAGACCGGAAAGAAGGGAAATAGCTTCGCTCAGAGCAGCTGCCAGGGAACCTGCAGAGACTTGAGGAAGTCCCTGAAGACGTGTACAAATATGGAAATTAATTTTATCTTCTAATCAGTTTGCCTTCATACTGGGTGTTAAATATGTAATACATTGTATATATGATATTTCATCTAGCTACCATGGGCTTGTCTGTTTACTTGGCAATCAGGCCAGTTTTTCAGGGCGTGTGTTGTAACCCTGAGAATAAACAAAAAGGCAATAAACAGCTAAACCTAAATGTAATCCCTCTTTTGTTTCACCACATGTTCTGCAAGCAACCGCAGCCTGCTCAAACCAGATGGTCAATAATGAATATGCAGATAATGTTTATATTAGAAAGACTGCAAATGGGAAAAAAAGCTCTACTGACTCTTACCTGTTTTCACATAACGGTCTCTGAATGGATTAAACTAACAAAATGTAACAGGCCAATTAGTTAGCTTCAGAGGTGGATGTAGGTGGATTTCCTTACATTACCCTAGAGGAAGGGCAGCTGTTACACTGCTGACGGATAACAGAGGTACTGATCTTATAATCAAATTCTCTGCCAGATAGAAATATTTATTTTTCCCCAAATGTCAAACTACTCCTTAAATAAGTGCCAGATGTTCTCTTCCACACAGCCACCAAAGTGATAAATCACCAACAGAGAACAGAAAAAAAAAAAAAAAAAAACACAGGGGAAAAGCCAACTGTGGAAAGTGGTGTTACAGTCAAGAGCAGAAGAAAGTGAAGCAAACTGAGTTGTTGATCTCATGATTCAATCACAACAGGAGGGAAGTAGAGTGTGGATCTCAAAAAATTTGAAATCTAAGAGCTCTCAGTGGCTGAATGGGTCTGAAGTGGGCTGTCATTCTGAGAGCTGTAGTATTCAGCTGAGTCACTTCACTGAGTCACTGGAAAAGCGTTTAATTGCTATCAATTTACAGCAGCGGCAAAATTACTCGTTACTGTTGTATCAACATGGCTGACAGATGAGGATAAAGATGGTAAGAATTATGTTATTATGACTGGAGAAGATACAGAAACAGATGACGGAGGATACTACTGCTAGCCCAGATGGGACACAGATGGACTTATCGTCACAGCTAACTCATTAATCTGATATTTGACAATGTGGAGAAGAAGATGACGAACATAACTATAAAGTAAAAAAATAAAAATAAATAATAATAATAATAATAATAATAATAATAATAAAATGGGACACACATGCATCGAGCATTACAATTTGTTTGGGCAGGAAAATGATGATGTATGTACAGCCAGTCACCAGAAGACAGAAGGGACATCAGTATGAAAAGACAAGGAAGACAGAGACAAAATAAGGAGCAGCCGGAGATGGAAATGAGAAAAAATAAAAGATATTTTTGTTTTTGATTTTAGGTTTTTTGGCTTAGCTCAGAAAAAGTCAGGCTCTACAAAGAGAGGAGAGGGAGGGAGGCAGCAACGCCTGACAGGACTTACTCTTCACCCCCTTTTTCCCCTTGCGCTCCTTTCTGTACTGCTCCTTGAGTTTGGTTATCAGGCCCGGGTCCACGTCCCAGGCCTCAGAAATGGGACCTTGCTCGTCCTTTTCTACACAGGGGGAACAAAACGAGACCGAGAGGCTGTTGAGGAACTGCCCTGGTCGAGGCCCAAGTGGCCTGGCAGGGCCAAGGCTCATAGTCTCCTGGAGGTTTCCCCCAGGAGACTAGATGGGCTTTAGGGTCTGAGATGAGCATCTTTAATATTACATAATTGGGAGCAGCATTTTCCAGGCATCTCTTTTAATCTGTTCAAAATTTCTTTTATAGTGTAGGTGACAGTGGTGGGAGGGTTGTTAATGTCATGTGGGTAATTCTTTGACTTGGAGTCCATGTAATAACCTGAGTCAAAGAAAACACCTCAGCATGACATTAAGCCCATGTTTTGGTCTGAAGATCAGTGAGATACAATGGGAATCAGGTTGATTTGATGACACACAGGAGTGGGATACACATTGTGGTCACGGGCTGGCTATGGGAACACACAGTGGAAAGGATCACAAACTATGGGTTAAACATATAAACTCCCAACATCATGACTAATGATTACAGCATGATATGTGAATGACAAGTACTCCGTGAACAGTCACCAAACTGAAAACTAGAGAAACAGGAAAATAAGATTACAGCATAAAATAATGATCTTTATAGTGAATCTTACATATTGCACTTACACATAAAAAGACAAATCTTGATATCATAGCTACTGTAACTGTACCTGTAGTGTCTAGACAACAGTATCATCCAGTCCCAACTCTACTTTCCCATATCTGCTGGTGACTGACGTGTGACTCACCCCAGTCTGTGCCGTCCCCGGTGCCTCTAGTCTCTGGCGAGGTGTCCATCTCGTCAGGACTAGACAGGAAGTCAAAGCCCTTCAGTGCCTCCTCTGCATCAGGGTCCTCGGTGGTGTCCATACTGGCCGGTGACGTTGAGGATGGGGGCTTCTTCCTCATGATCTGGAGGGAAAACATTGTGAGCCATTTATAAATAGTACAGCAACACCTTCTGCTAACATGTATGAGTATAGAAGGTGGGAAGGGTCGAGTGATTTCTTACCGTCCTTGACTCCACGTTAGTCCTATCCTTCCCCTCGCTATCCTCTTCCTCATCTTCATCACTGAACTCAGCAGCTGCATTCTCAATGAACTTGAAGGCTTCCAGTACAGCGCTAGTGTCAGAGAGCTCCGTTTTCCTGTTGAGGGAGAATGATTCACATTTTCACATTGACTGCAGGCTTTTCGATTCCATTATATCAGTTTTATTTGACTTTATTAGACTCAGTTTGCACACTCTTAGAGGTGTACGCTCACCCTCTGGTGCCCATGCCCTTTGTTGTTGTGTCCGTCCCGTTGACCAAAGGCTCGGTGCTCATGCGTTCACCTGTCCTTCCGGCTCCATCCCCGGCTAATCCTAGCAGTGCTCGGACTCGCTGGGATTTTACATCTAAGATGGTGTCTGTATAGCCCACCTCCTGTAGGTACCTGGAACAAAGTAAGAGGACTTAAATATGGATGCATTTGATTTCACTCAACCTTTTAAGTAATATTTGTATGTTACAGTGTTGAAAAAGGCATTGTAAAGTCCTGTAATGATGCCAGAAAGATAAATGAAACCGCTGCATTATATTTAAGGTTTGACCTTAATATCGTCAAAGATGAAAAAGCACTTCTCACTGTTAAAAATGTCCTCTGGCAGTGGTCTAGTTAACAGTATCAGCATGATGAGATACTCATCAGATATTACACCAACTCTGTGGGGACGCAGAAGAAGCTTTAGCAGGCGACTGACTGAAAGGGAGGGGTGTTTTAGCACATTATTGATCTGTCCCTTGACACGGACTCGTGAATAAATTGGCTGCATCATCAGGCGGCACTTTGGGGCAGATGATGTGTGAGGCTGCCTGAAGGAGTCTGTGACAAAAGGCTGGAGCCTGGTTTATTTTCAATGACTGACTGGAGAGTAGGATGATATGATAACCACACTCCTGAGCGTGCTGGGTACACCAGAGGGAAGAAAACACACAGAGCAAGTAATGATGGCTGCTGTCCATGTGAGGGAGCTCTTTCCCACACTTTTTTTTGTCCCATAGCAAGTAGACTGACACAAGTGACAACTATTTCAAAGAAATGTAACAAGAGGCTGGAAATTGATAAGATTTGATTCATACCAGTGCTTTTATCAGTTCTGTTTAATGGGCCGATCTAAAGTTCTTACGTGTTTCTACAAAAAGGTTTTCAGCTTTGTCATTTCTGAGTTTGAACATGGTGTAGAAACAGCAGGAAAAAAAAAAAAAAGGTGTGCATGTGACTCAGGGAAAGGCTGTCATGAGTTTGATGCAACTGCTCTGCAATGTGGAACTGCCGGGAAAAAAGTGCCTTCAGCAATGATTAAGCAGTTAATAAGCTTGGAGGCACACGATTCCAGTGGATAGGACATTTTAGGTCTCAACAGAAAACACTGATTTCAGTACAGTTAATTTTAGCGAGTTTAGTAGGTTTCTGGGTTGAAGACCGTTTCTCGAGTGAGGGATAAAAGCGCATGCACTCACTGTCTGAGGAGCTGACGGCCTTGTTTCCAGGACAGCTGATTGTTGAGCGATCCAGAAGTCTCATTCTCATTGGCCTCATCTGGAGGAGACGAGAAGGACACAAATCAGGGCAGCACAAACAGACATTATTTCCACTCTGTAAACACAACCAAGACATTCATATATCACAGAACTACGCACACACACGCACACATACAGTAAGTTGCTATCGGTCCATAAACAGTAAAATACACTTAAAGAGAAAAAGGATATTGTTTCTCTTTGAATTGTTCCAGTGAAGTTCACACCAATAGTTAAAGCAAAAACAAATTGATTTTAATAAACTCACTTTAAAAAGCAGCCTTAATTCAAATATTTATAGTGTACCAGGTAATTATTTCCTTACCTCTTATTTTCTTTTATGTTACAAACTGTATTTTGATGCTGTTTTGACTTCAAAATTGATTTTTTTTTTAAACTCACCATCACCACCTTTTCCCTACATGTTAAAACAAAACATATGATGTTTATTATCTGACACTGTTGACATGACTCGTCTCTACTCCACCCGTGTCCCATGACATACTAGAAAGCTCAACAACGTGTGTTGCTGCTTCCAGCATCCAGCACGACACACACACACACCGTCTTTCTATGACAAACAGTGAAGGGATTCAAAGCTCACTTTGACACTTAAAGTCAACAGTCCGTTCGCAAGTCAGATGGGAATTTTGCATGGAGCAGAGAGACGTGTTAATGAGGTTTAGATTGGGTGGGAGAGTGTGTGTATTCATGTGTGTTGCAGGGTTGAATTGGCAGGGCAGAGAGGTGAGGGTGCCTTAAAAACTGGGTCATGCCTAATTCGAGAGGGTGATGAGCGGGCAGGTGTGCCACCATACCAGCAACACCTCCAACTTCTCGTCTCTTCCCCCACCCCCATCAACCAACACCTCTCCCCTTCACCTCCCCTCATTCATCAACACTTCAAGGGCTCGGGTGCTTTGAAGAGCCCTCATGAATAGAGATGAGGAGAGAGGAGAGGAAATATCCCAATCTGACTTAACGATGGCAGTGGACTTGAACATGAGAGGCCAATTAAAGTACAATAATATAACAAGAAACAGGTAGCATGCAGATTTCACAGTAATACTGCTCTTGAACAAGGCACTGTGATCAAAGGAAAAACGCTAGAAAGTGAGAATGTCGACTGATGTACAGCGTCAAGGACTCGTTTGTGTGAATGTTTCTCACCTAATTCTGGTGGGGATTTAGTCATGCAAAGAGATCTGGTTGCATTTCCCCAAATTTTTAGATATATGTTGCAAAGCATCGAGCTCATGTTCCAACAACAACCGTGTAGCTGCCTTCCCATTCTTTTGGATTGCTCTTCATCAGCAGGTTGAATTGTAAATTCTTGCATTTCCATATTTCTAAGCTCTTAAAGACCTCTCATCTATGTTGAGCTCAGAGGGACTTGCACCCCTTACTTTAACACTAGTGGCTTTCATAGTGTGGACTTTTATGTTTTGATTGTTCATTTCTTGTGCCCACAGAATAATAATAACT
>VUQS01030302.1:0-18582 GCA_015108495.1 Heterochromis multidens | reverse complement strand
TGAAGTCCAGCTCTGTTGTGATCTGCATAGTTCACTGAGCTGTGGAATGGTGATCTGTGAGGGCTGCAGGGTGCTGCATGATGACAAAAATTATACTTATTAAATAAAGATGAATGATAACCACTGAGAGAGAGATACAGATACAGTGGTAGAGGTAGGAGTATTGGACAGTGGGTGCTCCATACAGCTAAAGCTTACAGACTTATTTTTACAACAAAAAATCATCTTTGTGCCATCAGTCAGACACAATAAGGTATTAACACTTTCATTGTCGCTATTAACCCATTAGTCTGTGTGCTACAGTGCAGTATGAAGCAACCACCCACATGGCAGCAAAGTGGCTGTGAAAACAGTCTAAAACCAAACTCCCAACATTTTGTTTCATTTCCAAACCCAAAATGGTGACAACAAATGAAAACAGACCCAGATCTTGTGCAAACTCAAATCACAAAAGCAAAGGCCCTAAACACAGATCACCTTGTAATACACAAGTAATTTGTTGCCATTCTTTGCAACTTCTCATCACACTGAGCAGTCTCTAAGGAGTGCAGTCATCTCAGTGTGGCTATATCTGTGTCTATTTTTGTGCACACATTTTCATTCTAGGTCATGTAACATTAATCTCTGAAACCGTCTGCTCCGGGGACCTAGAGTCAGCACCACTTAGCTGCTCTTATTCTGAAACCCTGATTTCAGGTTATCGCAATAAAATGCTCCCAACCCATCTACAAACTCTGAAAATACTCTCAGCATTTTAGATCCAGGATGCAGAGTTTAACTACTAATCCAAAAGTCAACTTCTGGATTAGAGGAAAGTCCCGGTCACAGTGAAAATGTATGTGTACTAAAGCAAACATGTCATACAGGAGTGCTTGATTAGGTTTGATGAATTAATGGAGGAAACAAGTTTCCACTAACAAGATTAAGTCTGTGAAATAGCTGACGCATTGCAATTTTATTGTCCTCTTTTCCCTGCAGGGTGGTCCACTCGCAGCTCTACTGCAGAGTTGCCAGAGAAAAGAAGAAAAGCAAATTGAAATATTTCAGCGTGGTTTTATGTGAAAATTAAGTTATGTCACATTAAGACCAGTATTTTAAGATACATGTTTAGAAATATGTCAGTAAAAGCTCCTTTCCTGATAACATCTGCCTCTTAATTTAAATCCCTGAAGCCATAGTACTGTGTCCACGGTGCTATGTCTTCAGGTTGTCTTTTTCAGTGAGAGCTCAAATAAAAACCACTGCAGTACAGTACAAACACAACAAACACAATGAGGCCTGCAAAACATACAAAATCATTTTGGACAAAAAAGACAAGCATTAAAAACTGAATAACAGAGCAACTTAACAAGCGTGTGTCACAGAAAAAAAAAGGAAGAAATTTGCCAGACACACAAACAGTCTTGGATGAACAGGTAGGGAAATGCATTTGGGAGGCAAGGGGCCTAAACTTTACCAGATTCGCTGACAGCAGGAATGGGGGAGGCAATGCCATGGGAAAAGGCGGAGGCAGCAGAGAAAGGGAGTGGGGCATTCTCACAGTCACCTATAGGCAGCGGGCGGAGCAGAGCAAACAGAGCATTATGAACAGTTTATCTGAGCAAATTCCTCATCGAGCTGTAGAGACTTGGTGGGACTTAGCATACCAGCAGGGATGCTGTGATGCAATGCAACAGAAACTGTTGGTTTTTTTTGGTCTGATTTAAAGCTGCTATGTGTAGTTTTTGCAAATTTTGGAGTGTATTAACTCCGAGTTATGCTATCAATAGAAGAAGAATAGTTCCTGGGTTATTACATTGCTTCAATCATTTGCAGAAGTTTAAATAGACAGTTCTCTCCAAAAACATATTTTTCCCCTGGCCCATAGTGCTATTATACATCAAGACTGTTTTAGTGTGAGTTTCATAGTTTTGGAGATCTAAACTGTAGAGATGTCTCCTCTCACTTGACTACAACTGATCTTGTCAAAAATATATTTGAAAGCTTATCAGCAGTGACTCTTTCCAGAAATCATGTTCTCCTTACTCTAAGGAAATCTACAAACCTTGTTGTGAGCCGGTTATTTTCGGTCTACTGAACCACACCCACCTACCATATCGCTGTGTAGAAAGGAGTGTCTACCCATGACAAAAGACTTGCGTCAGCATGACAGGATGTAAACATTAATGACGCCTCCCCTCGGCTGAGCTGTAATGCCAGCTCTACTGTATGCATGCTTCTTTTGGTTGGCAGGTATAGTTTGGTAGAAAGAAAACAGTTCCTACATGAAACAAGGTTTGCGATTTTTTTCTGGAGAGAGACAAAGCTTTTCGACAAAGTTTTTCAAATGCTATTTTTTTTGGCACTTTCAGGATCACAGAAGATGTTGATTTGTGTTACACCCGTGCTGTGTATTTCCACCATGTCTCTGTGGAAAAACAAGAACACATTTCTGTTCTGAAGCAAGGCTGTCAGCCATGATCAGCCCTCTTTAACACACACACAATCTTCTTGTGTGTTATGTTATCTAACAGAAATACAGCAAACTGTAAGGCATCTGAAGATAAACTACAATATCTTTTCTGCATCCTACTGTTTCAGACCATCCAACAATATCTTTTTTACCTTCCATGCTTCTTCGTTTTGCCAAAAAAACTCTGTTCTTACCTGCTCCTTGATGACAACCTCTACTCCAGCGTTTTGTCCTCTGCTCCAGCTGGAGGCTTCGCTCCAGAGAGCGTTTCATCAAGGCCTCGAGCCGCTCCTGAATGCAGCACAGCAGAGGTGACTTTTACACGAACACTGCCATTTCACCACTGTCTTTACTTCTTTGGATTTTTTTTTTTTTACAGTAATGGATTGTGAGGCTCTTATACAGCAAAGTCATGCATGTCTTCAAGAGCTGATATCACATGAATGGCCAAACTCTGAAACCATCACTGATTACATCAATTACAAACACACAAAACGACAAAATGCTGACCCTCTCCTCCTCGAGCTGCTGCCTCCTCTTTTCCTCCACTGCGGCTCTGCGGAGCTCCTCTTTCTGCCTCTGCTCCTCCAGCCGCCTCCAGCGTTCCTCCACTGTGCGTTCATACTGGAGCCGAGCTCTGCGCTCCTTCTCCCTGATCAGCTGCTCCCGGGCCGCTGAGAGAGACAGAGTGTCTTTTTGTCACTTGTTTGTTCATGTATCACATATAAGAGATAAAATACCACAAGTGCCATTTAAAAGATAGTGTCTTGTCTTCTCTTAAGTTTAGTAATATTTGATTTTTAATTTGGTCAATTTGATTTTGTCTGTCAATCCACGCCCAAGATTAAATAATGAAGAGAGAAAATGCTGGCGCTGCGGGATTATCTGTGAGTGGGAGACCTACTTTTGCGGACTTTTCTATCTTACACTCTCCAAAGTGACAAAGCTCATCATGTCAAAAACCCAGTGAACTCAAAGTGAATCCTCTACTGGGCAGCAAAGCCCTTCCATAACCAATTAGACTGCAGAAAAAACAAAACAAAACTTTGAGTGAGACTGCAAAGGAACAAAAAGCCAGAGGCCAAAAAAATAAACAAAAAAACCCAGGACATCACCTACCCAGGCTTCTCTCTCTCTCCTCACGTCTCTCTTTGGCTAAACGCATCCTGTCATCTGTCTTCATGTAACCCTCCAGAACTGAAAGAGAGAGGAAGATATTAGAGAGCAAAAACAAGGCAGTGGCAAGGCAGCCAAATTAAAAAACAAAACATGAAACTTACTCGGTTTACCTCCATGGTTGCTGTTGGCATTAGCAGGTAAATGAGAAGGGGAAGCATGCCCATTCATGTGTGCCTTCTTCTCTGTGTTAGATGGGGCTGCAATCACCATGACCGGGGGGGGGAGATAAAGCACACTCAGCTTTGTGTAAAGAGCCCTGACATCAGTGCAGCACTACTTTCTCACCAGCAGAGGGAAACATTTATTCAGCTTCATGAGGGGCTACTCTGTGTTAATGCAGTGTGTGTTCAGAGTCAAGGACAAAGTGCCAAAAAAAGCAGGAGAGGGGAGGAAACTATCCTCGATGTGGCAGTCACTCCACACATGCTGACTGTCGCTTTTGCTGAGCTTTTGTAAGTCGCTCCTCCATTGACTGATAACAGAGAGGCCCTCAAGCACACTGTCCTAATATTCACAGGCCTACAGTCTATAAGCAATTGTTCAAAAGTCCAAATCATTGGAGAGTACGTGAATTTAATCCAGATTAAACAGATTAATGGAAGGAAAAGTGTGATTTATGTGACAGAAGCCAGAGAGGATTACTCACTGTTTTTTCCAGTCCGGGCTGGAGAGCTATGACTATTTGTTGGAGATTTCTTGTCAGGAAGTAGAGTGATGGATGGTGGTGCCATCTTTTCACCTAATGCAAAAAGCAAAACAATGTGAGGTATGTTCATCTAAACAATTCATCCATTTTATCACATTAATCACTGGTCATAAATCATTGGATGCTGCGGTGAAGGGAAAAGGTTGCTGGTGTACAGCAAAATAAACCACAGTCACATGTGCTCTAATGTAAAGTCTTTCTCTGTAATAAGCCTGTAATAAATAGAGCGACACCCATAAATTTGAGTAATAAGTCAAAATGTAAACCCTTTTAGGTCCTATACTGTAGTCAAATAAATGTTATCCGAACTCTACAGTCAAAACAAACATATTAATGGATAAATATTACATGAATCCATTGTGTAATATGGAAACTGTGAGATGAAGATTGTCCTGAAATAAGTAAAGTGCCAGTGTACAGTCCAGACATGAAAAATTTTAATTCCACAGATTCACTCAATCGATCTGTGCGTCGTTGGCTGAACTGTTCTCACACAGCCAGTCGCTTCACTTCATCAAGTGAATTACTCCCTTTCCAGTCAGGGGGTTTTATTGCTTGCTGAAATCTGGCAGACAGCACAGACTCCTTCTTCAGCATGATTTGACTGATGTCAGACACGAGAGCTAAACTTTAATGCCCAGCTGACTTCATTAAACATATCACTGTGCTCACTCATCGATCTGTAACATTTCCATGATGACATGGGCTATTTTATTGACCTGTTTTTTTGGCCACAGGTAAGTCTACCTTTAATTAAGGTGGTTGTATTTATTTACTGTAGCTTATATGGCTTTGAGGGTAAAGACCAGGCTGCTGCTATGTTTTATAGAGCCTGTCAGAAATTATTCTTAAACATAATAAAATAGGTTTTTGTATATATATATATACACAAACTGAAGAGCTCATGTGTATAGGTTTCTGCCTTGGAGATGAAAGTTTAAAAAAACAAAACATTTAAAGGTTTAAAAATTCCTACTGCATTCAGTCCTTGCATCTTTTCCGTTCTGTTCTCATTGAAGCAGTGAACTATACTGACTGGGGCAAATCTTTCCTCATTTAATTAATTAACAGTTAATTTGATTATTGAGCAGCAGGGATATTTCTCTTCTTTCAGGGTGGGGAGCTTGCAAACTAAAAAAAAAAAAAAAGTGAAAGGTTATTCTTCATTTTGCTGTTTTATATTCCACAAAGTCATAACAGAAATGACTCCCTGTAACATAATCGACAGGCCTCTCTTGTATCTCCACCCGTTTGGACCCTTTTGAGCGTCATCAAACAAACAAACACACAAAAAAAAGCAACACGGCCTCAGCATGGGACCCTCGCTGATATCTATCCCCATAGAGCTCACACAACGGCAGAAACACACAAAGAGACACCGCATTTCTTTTGCTTGCATTCACTCGGGATTATTGGGCTTAGTGATTTAGCTTTATTTCAATGAAAGTGAGGTCGAGCATGCACTTTACAGACATTAACACCATCCCCACAGTGACTATTAGCAGGGGGGGGAAGACAGTGAAGCTGGATCATCACCGCACATCGTCAGGCACATAAAGCAGCAGCGCTAATATCAGTTGCGTCATCCATGAGTCTGCTTTAAATCCACAAGCAACGCTCACGATACGAGCGTAAACAAACATCCCATACATCAGGCTTACCTGTAACTGCGCTGGATGAGGCGACTGTTTTCGCCATGGTATCTATCACAGTGAGAACAGCCTACACCCAAATGTCATCCAAAGCAGTCTACAGTGATGCAGCACAGGGATCCGCTTCCCTACAACAGCAGCAGGAGCAGTAATCGCAGCCACGGCGGACGAACACAAACACACACCATTCAGCGAGAGAGATACACTGAAGGTCACTATGCAGGCTGTGGTGAGATGTGGATGGAGGAGAGAGATGCTGCTGGGAATGAAGCGGCAATGATGAAGCGTATACAAACCCGGGTACTCGCCTACCCACAGCGTGCGTCTGTAAAGCGTGAGCGCGCCCTCATACACGGCCCGTTACACATTACTGGCAGATGGAGATTTCCTCTATGTGCAAACAGCAGGCGGGCCCAGAGTGAGCACACTTTGATGCTGGCTTGGATGCAATGACAGATTGTGGGACACTATGCGTAAGCAGTGTGTTGTTGTTGTTGTTATTATTATGAATTGCAATAAAAATATGATGTTACCTTATTTAAAATGATTGTGTAATGAACCTTGTCTCAGCTAAGAGAATACATAGGACCCCAGAACTGTGTATCACAACTCAAGATAAAGACTCTTTACTGTCACAGTGAAGTTCATACAGCAGTTTGTTTTTATACAAAAAGTATGCAGGACAAATCATAAGACATATCTCCCTCAGTGGTAAATACACTGGCCAAAACCGGGTGTATATGCAATGACCACACACAGGATTTATTCCCCCTACAGGGCACAACACACTAATGCTATCAGAGCACACAGTTGCAATGTCACCTGCTCTAACCCCCACTCCCTATTATGGCTATACTATGGTCTGGCTGATCCAGTGCAGCGAGGGATCTTCACAGACTGCAGAACCTTTCTCCGTCTCACATGGGAACCTCAGACTTCTTTTTTTTCTTCTTTTTTTTTTTTAAAGCCTGTCTTGTCTGGCAGCTTTTGCAATCAGAACATTTTCTTTTCCAAGATGAGCTCTATAAATTCTCTATAGGCTCCTCTTGTTCTTGTGTTTCTTTTATCTGTTTATTTATTAATTTCTATTAGTGTTGTTTCTGTTATTACAGTACATGTGTAATATGACAATGTCTAAGCAGACAGGCAGGAGAGGAAAAAAAAGGAGAGAAAGAAAGAAAAAGGAATGGGGGAGAAAAGAGGAGAAAATATAATAAAAGGATAGAGCACAAAAACATAAAAAAAAAACAAAAAAAACCAAACAAACAGCACCTGGAACAGGAAAATACGAAAAAACACAGATACACAAATCAACAATCTTCTTGTGTTGTGTGTGTATGTGTGTGTGTGTCTTTGTCACAAAATGGGAACCTCAGATTTCAATCTCTTGTCTAAACAGCGTATTAAAAAAAAGGCACCCACCCTCTGAAAAACGAGTACAAATAATGTTTTGCATGACTGAGGCACAATCCAGTAAGGTTTGTAAAGCTCACACACATCTGCTCACTCTGATCTTTTGATCAGGGCCAGCTTCTGCACTCCTCACTGAGATTATGTGGCTCAATTATTGTTCCTGGCAAGAGAATAAATTCCAGACATGAATCGATCTGGCTTAACCTTGAGCTCAGCCTACGATCATTTGTTTAGCGCCTCATAAATGTGATAAATGCTGATAGAAAGTCCAGCCAAGCACAATAATGTCATCTAGGTACACTGGAAAATTGTCCACTGCAGATCCACCCAGGTGGTTAACTTAACCAGCCTAGCATCACCTGTGTCAAGCTGTTCCACCTTACAGAACAGCCCACCATAACAATAGTTAGATACTGACTTCAACATTCCCTCTCAACCAGGCTGTAATAATGGCTTCACTGCAGGGGGAAATATTGTATCAACGCAGACCTTGATGGCTTGTGGCTTCTCCAAATCTGCTAACACCAAACAAGGGAAACCAATACTCTACATTTCTTTTTTTTTTTTTTCCTGAAAATCATCCACGACTCCATACTAGCAAAGAAAGTGAAATCTCAACACAATCTTGGGAGGGCATGTCAGTCACCAAACACTCTGCCATTAATGTCAGAGAATCAAACAGACACACTGTATGGCACTTTTCCACCATTCCCATCATTTGATAGCAGAAATGTCTACTTCATGCAATTAACTCTAACCCCCCCCCCATCAGATTAGATTGCTTTGTGGAGGCTGCTTTGCTAGAGTGTACCCAACAGTAGATGAAAACATCTCAGATATATGATGGCAAGTGATCCGTACTGAATTTTGCAGAAGGCGATTTTGAGGCCAGTTTATGGGCCTTTGATCTCTCTTCTGAAATGGAGCTGCTAAGAAACCTGTGGTTGAGGAATCAAGATAAGAGGTGCAGGGCTTCAGATCCACTATTAAAAATATACAATCAGCCTTAAAGTTAGAAAGCCTACTGAGAACCCAGGTAGAGACCACAAAGGTACAGGGAAACTTGGAAGAGGCCATTGATCTTTCCTTGGTAGGACAATGAGCCAGGGAGAGGATGCTGGGAATGTCCTTGTAATAGACATCTTGGGCATGATTGCACATACTTGCAGGAAAGCAAGAGCAGGTCAAATGCTCTGGAGTACACTGTTATAACTGTGGCCTCTGCAATTAGCTGGGGGTCCAAGCAACTATACTGCAGCACGGATGGATGGATTGGCTTGCTCCTGTTAGTGGACAGTGGTCCAACTTTGTCTGAAATTCCCAAACAGGTTTGGTTAGCCATCACTAACAATGTGACCATCACTAGTAAAAGAAGAGTCATCTTCCTCTGATATTTTAAGGGCAATTTTATAAAAATAGATTTGAAGGCTCCCACCACCGCCACGAGTGTAATAAACATTGTGTCTTGTAAGTTAATGTAGAGAATCTGTATATCACACTATACACTACATCATATTTAAGCTCATGCAGCAACACAGAAAAAGGTGCAGCACAGTACGAAATAACCCTAAGTGGCAACCAGAGTGGCCAAAAAAAGGTGTACAGGCAAAAGTTTATCACACACACAATGCAACTCACACCAAGTTTACACCTTCTGCACAACAATTTAACTCACTCTACTCAACAAAACACAGCCAGGCTACCAGGGCACACAGATCACCTGAGGGTATCAGACTCCCCCCACTGTGATCCTCACCTGTTCTTTTAAAATCACTGACATCTTACTGAACTCTACTCCATCCTACATGTGCAGTCACTTTACCCTGATTATCTGAGGTGCATTCACTCACGTGATCTTCTTCACTCTGTGGAGGCAGCTGCGTTTTTTAGCTGCCGCTATTTAAGACAGCGAAGAAGCCGAAGCCGGAAGGACAGAGCCTGACAGAAGGACGGATCTGTGGTGGGTTAGCGCAGGAAAGATGCTGGCCATTATCGCAAATGTGTTTAGAGCAAGCGCCCAGAGGAATGTGAGTACAGAAATGTTTATCCTGTGGACGGTCTTAGACAAACTGGTCTCTGTGAAGAGGTTCAGAGTCGACCCAGAACTAAACTGTCATCGCTGTTCTGACCTTGTGAGCCTGACTGATAGCTTCTTTAGCTAACACGGCAGAAGTTTACACACAGACTCGCAGTTTCAGAGTCAGCGCAGAATCAGGAATTTGGTTTTATAACATTTTAATTAATGTAATGGGAACTGTTAAAGGACGAAATCTAACATTAGTGAAGCTTTTTTTTTTTAAAAGTGCTGCTCAGTCCTTAAAACTGAGACGGCCAGGAAAATCTAATATATACTATAACTCTGAGTCCACTTTAAATGGCTGAACATTGAGTACCAAAAAAAAACAGTTAATATTTGATTGACTTTAAAAGCTTTAGCACTGAAGGCTGTTTTCAAATGTCTATTTCTTTTATGTACTTGCTGATAAGCACTTCTAATTTAAATCAACTGCCTGATGACTTGGACTACTTGGGGGAAAAACTCAGCGGTTTTAAAGACTGTTCAGTGCATGATTTAACAAAGTATAAATTAACCTGGTTACGCTGAAGGCCACCTTACCTTGTGGTGAATGGGATAAGGGCTAAAATGAAGTCTAATGGGAATGGCACTCTTGAAAAGTAGTGTCAAAATGTGCTCAAGTGATTAGAAAGCTTGTACAGCTGTATTTCTCCTCTCTAACAGGGGGCTGCGGTGATTATGTCGGCACGCACGTACGCTGACTTCACAACCCAGGCTACCTTTGAAATAAAGGTAAGTTTGGAGTTGTGTGGTGTCCTGAAGTGAGACTGTCACGTGGCAGTTTGACTCACAGGTGTTTGCTTCTATTATAGAAATGCGATCTCTTCAAGCTGGATGAGGGCCCAGCCACTCAGGTGGTTCTGACTCGTGATGAGGGTCTGCAGTACTACCGCATCATGCAGACCATGAGGCGAATGGAACTGAAGGCAGATCAGCTGTATAAGCAGAAGATCATCAGAGGATTCTGCCACTTGTATGATGGCCAGGTTGGATGATTCTTCTCTACAATGACCGTTTCAGCCCAGGGCTGGTAGTTTAAAATTGAGTCTCTAGCAGGGATATTAAAAACAAGCTGCATTTGAACTGCAGTTCTACAGTATTTAAGTGGAAATGGTTTTCAAGTATTGCATCTCAAACATTTATTGGCTACTCTTCAAAAAAATGTTATCTATAGATATGATTCAGACATGTCAAGCTATTCTCTCATTATAGGAAGCCTGTGCTGTTGGTATTGAAGCCTCAATTAACTTGTCAGACCACCTGATCACTGCATACCGTGCCCATGGCTACACTTACACCCGGGGTGGGACCGTGAAGGAGATAATGGCTGAGCTCACTGGTGAGTTGGTAGTGAAGACATTCAGATCATTACACATGAAGTATTTACTTGGTCTTTGTTTTTAAATAGGCTCCACAGTGAGAAGTGGTAACCATAAATGGTCAGCTGCCACTGGAGTAACTTGACAAGTTTAAATTTTATTTGAGCAAAAGTGAAGCTATTGAGACGAAGTCAAGAGTAGCCTGTAGAGAACCCAGGATACGGAGTACTGGGGGCATAAAACAATGACCTCAAATCTGCTTCCTTGCTTGGCTGGCTGGTTATCTCTGACATTTCTCTGAAATGTGTTTAGTATGGCTGAACCTAGGAACAACTTAAATTTTTGTCACTGGATAAGAGTAACCATAATGGACTTGGAGATGCAAATGCTTTGGTTCATATCAGCTAATCATTCGATGTATTTCATGTACAGGCAGAAGAGGTGGTATTGCAAAGGGCAAGGGAGGCTCTATGCACATGTACTCTAAGAACTTCTATGGAGGAAATGGAATTGTTGGTGCTCAGGTAAATGTAACTGGTTACAGCTTTGCTTTAAATTTGTTACCATTTGTCTTCAACAGTTTAAGCTCTGTTTCAAAAGATGCACATTTCAATCTTTTGATGTATTTAAACATTAAATTTGAATGGATTAAATCTTAAATGTGACACTTAATGTAGCTTTAGACAAGTTTATTAACTTGTGCTAAATGTGGCAATTCTCTTTAGGTTCCCTTGGGTGCAGGTGTGGCACTTGCCTGCAAGTATCAGGGCAACAATCAGCTATGTGTCTGTCTCTATGGTGATGGTGCTGCCAACCAGGTATGTGTAGCATATTTACATAATTGGGTTAAAGAGAAACTGACTTCATTCAGATTTGCACCTGGCCATTGTGCTGGCACTACATTGACTGTTATGTTCAGACTAGTAGCTGAACTTGTATACAAGGTTCAGGCTTAAATTTGAGCTTGTTCTGTGGGCATTCTTGATGAGTAAACTTATGCTCAATAAACACAACTAATTTTTGGTAAGTGTGCTGTTGAAGGATAAAATCATGGCCTTGGTGCCAAGCAAAGGGGAGTCTAGACTGATCTAGCTGGGCTTCTATTACAGAGCACTGTTTTTAGTCTTCTGTATATTCCACAGGGCCAGATTTTTGAAACCTACAACATGGCTGCTCTTTGGAAGCTGCCTGTCATTTTTATCTGCGAGAACAACCGGTATGGCATGGGCACCTCAGTGGAGCGAGCTGCAGCCAGCACAGACTACTTCAAGAGAGGGGAGTTCATTCCTGGTCTCAGGGTAGGGTTTTGACATGCTTAAGCACACTTCACAATTGTAGTGCTAACTTGCTTCTCAAAAGCTAATGTCAATCAGATATTGTAGTCAGAATATGTAGTTACTCAGTTTGGACTTTCATTCATGATTACAAATGCAACTGCCTAAACTTCCCCTTTAAGCAGTCACTTTTTCAGCCTGTACTATAAAACTCTTCCATACAGACATGAAAGTACAGCCATTCTAATGACTGCATGATATTCTGAGTATTAAATGTAGGCCCTATAACTTTAAAATGTGCTTGGTGCCACCCTAAATTTCTAAAGACTCCATATTGGCCTTGTCAGTTTATTTGGTCATTATGACTAGTTGTTTAAAAAAAAAAAGTTGGAATGGGCAGAGTAAATCACTGAATTGATTGTGCCCAGGTGGATGGAATGGATCTTCTGTGTGTCCGGGAAGCAACCAGGTTTGCTGCTGATCACTGTCGCTCTGGGAAGGTAAGTTTAAAATGCCAAATTTAAGTGTGCAGGAAATGTGGCTCAGCTCTAAACTATTCCCTCTTTGATCAGGGTCCTATTCTAATGGAGCTCCAGACATACCGCTATCATGGACACAGCATGAGTGATCCTGGAATAAGGTAAATTAGTTGCTTTGTTACAGTTTAAATTGATCTTAAACTGACTAAATTTCTCATCTACAACTTAATCTTACAAATGTTATCTTCATTGTGCCTGTGCCCCTTACCTCTGTTCCTTAGTAGTCTTCATGTACTCCCCTTCCCCCCCCCCTTTTAGTAGCCTGACCACAGCCTAGGGCTGAACTGAAATTCAGCATCTTCAAAGTCAAATTCCTCAATTTGACACTTAAAACCTCAAAGTAACTTAAATTTCAGTCTAGTTTGCATATAAATGGATCACTGAAATTTAAGGCAAATATTTAGCAAAATGACTCAACAGTATAAAGGTAACATGTTAAGACATCTTAAACGCACAGAATACTTGTTTGGAAACTGTAGTGCATCCCTACAACTTTCCTGCACCAATCTCCCCTTTTAGCTACCGCACACGTGAGGAGATCCAGGAAGTCCGCAGTAAGAGTGATCCCATCTCCATGCTGAAGGACCGCATGCTCAGCAACAACATGGCTAGTGTGGAGGAGCTTAAGGTAAGAAATGCTTCCAGTTCTTACTAAAACATTTGGT
Source organism: Heterochromis multidens (assembly GCA_015108495.1). Lineage (NCBI taxonomy): Eukaryota > Metazoa > Chordata > Actinopteri > Cichliformes > Cichlidae > Heterochromis > Heterochromis multidens. Next base: position 5,306 of record VUQS01030302.1, on the reverse strand, counting down.
GTGGTTAGCTTGAGTCTCAGAGTGAATAGTGAACAGCATGCTCTAGAGGTGAAGGAAAGTAAAGCTTAAACTTTAACAAGTATACAATTCTGCAACTTAAGATGAGGTCCTCCAGGTTTCATCACATGTACAATACCATGTCTTGGAACATGACATGCATACTGTAACTAAGATGCAATTTTGGCCAGAACTAGGCTAAAGTTTCTTTATAAACATCTGGGGAAGTGTGCATTCAGTTTTCCATCAGTCCTGTGGGACTAGAGGCACAACACTAGTAACATGATAGAGTTCCAGTTAATCTGTCTGAACTTTAGTAGCTTTCTCCAATTTAAAGTAGAAAATGGTAAATGAAAGATGTCTAACATCAGGACAAAGGGAACGTGTCAGTTTCTTTACTTGAGTTGACAAACATCCTTGGCTACAGTGTAAATGCGACATGTCAAATAACTGTCCTTGTGTCGCCTGTAGGAAATTGATGTGGAAGTGAGGAAAGAGATCGAGGATGCAGCTCAGTTTGCCACCACAGACCCTGAGCCCCCACTGGAAGAACTGTGCAACCACATCTTCTACAACGAACCACCTTTGGAGGTGCGCGGCACAAACCCATGGGCCAAGCTGAAGTCTGTTAGCTAAAGTTCTCGACCCGACAATGCATAACCCACCCAACACCTTTCCTTCATACGCACATGTGCCTCATCACCAGAGCTTTAAGCATCAGCAAGCAATTGACTTCTAGTGCTGTATAAACAGTTGGGGCCATATTTACAAAGATGTGTTGGCTTAAACTGACACCAAATCAACTTGCAAAGATCAGGATTCACTTTTCTACCTCAAGTCTTAAAACTGCTACAGTGAAGTGTTACAGTGCCATCAGTGTTGCCCATCTAAAATTTGTACCTACATTTATACACTTCACCATATTTAACTTGTAGCCAGATATGTTTAGTGATTAAATCACCATTTCTGGTAGACTTCATCCCCCTCAGACTTCTTGAGGCATATTTAATCCCTTAGGTCTTTGTAACTCTGGCCCCATATGAATATGTAGTGGATTACTTGCTGTTTGATCTGGTCACTTTTGAGGTGCTGTAAATGTTATATTGCTGTGTCAAACACAGGCTGTATGACCTTAACATGGCTTTGTGCTCTTTATACTTAAATGTACATAAGTCAACTTCAGATGCTTGCTTGTCTTTATTTCAATTCAAAGATGCTATAAATCATTAAATGCTTTAAACCTCACCACACATGCCTGGTAGATCTGAAAGCTCAATCTGACAAGTTGAGCAGGTGTTTGTGTTCACATGGTTTTGCAAGTTAAGAGGTCCTTTCAGAGTTGATGGCTCATTTCCAAACATTTGAAGAAGCTTGGATTCAACCATGGGTGAACTTAAACCAATGACTTTTTTCATAGGTTTTGAAACTTGAACTAACACTGGGTGGCATATTCATGTACCTGTGACAGTGGGTTTGCCACTTGTATCCTTTGAAAGGGTGTAATTATTCACTAAACAGTGGCAAGAAAAATCCTTAAACTAGCAACATGCCTTTATTGCTAATGGATTGCTATAAAGACAAAGCTTAAAACTCTTTCAAGGGGCACCAGGTGCTGAAACATTTCTACTGAAATGTATTGAACAGCAACCTTCAATCTTAAAAGCTAAAATTCTTAGTGTATCTGGTAAGTGTTACAAGGTCGGATGATTCAAAATGCTCTGTGGCAATATTGAGTTGCTTTGATAAAGGGAGTTTGCAGTTCAGTTTGTGTAGTCTGTAAACAGAGGTCAAGGTTACTTTTCAGTAATGCAATAGGCCATGGCAGAAGGTTTTACACTCTCCTCCCCCTGGCTTTTTCATCACTGCCACCTTGGGGAGTATATTGGGTGCTATATGGAATGCATTAAAGTAATGTCAAGTCTCAGTTGTCTTTGCAAATGGGAGTGCCTCAGCTTGTGTGCTTGCCTTGATTGCAGATCCCTGACAAAGCACAAGGGTCTGTAAATGTCCTCCAGTCTTTTCAGTAAAAGGGAAAATGGCATGAAATTTAAGATGTGCTACTGACTTTTCCAGATCAAATTTGGGCTCAAACATCTACAGATTGAAAAGTTCTAATCACAAAGTCTTGGGTTTTATTTTGCTTGAACCTGCATACTAGCACAAAACACAACATGCTGCACTTTCATCTGGGTGTACAGTAGTTTGGTATGTGTGATGTTCCACACAGCCTGCCAATCAAGAGTGAGCTTTTAGGAAAGGGGCCTTTAAAAGCCCCGAACGAAAACTACTTGACCAGCATAAAAATAACTGGAAATTAACATCACCTTTCAAAAACAATGCAATTTTAAGGGACATTTCATGGAGTAGACCACACAGGTTCAGGAAACATCTAACTGGGAAATCTGAGAAAAAGGTTTGCCAGTAAGTGTCTATATTTCACAGTAAAAATGTGTGAAATATATTTTTCCACATTAACAATGTCTCTAATGTGTACATATATTAAATAAGCAGAATGTTCTTGAGTTCTATATGACATCACTGTAGCAGTTTTCTGAGTTACTGAACCGGAACTTTTCACTCACGTTGATCTGAGAAAGCACTTGCACTTCTTTCAGTTGCTGAAAAATTGTCTTGCTATTTTTTGGAAATAATGGCTGAAAAGGAATCGCAAAACTTCTTCCATCAATTTCGGGACTGGATCCATAGAGACCGCACAAGTGGTGATGTAAGTAACCAGATCTCCTAAACCACGACTTCCCCATGCTGTTTGAATCTCAAAGTTTCTAAGACATGTATTTTGCTGTTTTGCACAGTCAACTGGAAGCCACTGTAGACAAGGCAGCTCTCAGTGCTTCACCACAGAATCCAGGATCCTGAACATTCAGAAAGCTAAGAGGGCTGCATTAATTCAACAGGCAAACACACTGTATGCAGCACAGAGAGCCCGAAATGATGCTGTGCGGCAGAGAATGGGAATCTCTGTTCAGGATAACAGCCTGCCTTCATGTCAACTCCCGAGTTTTCCCAGCAGAAGCACAAAATCTCTGCTGAGAAGAGTGAGGTTCGCCCCTTGTTTGGATGAACCTTATTTGAATGTGGAGGACCTCAAAAGAAACCAGATGGATCCTAAAAGTTTGGATGAGGACTCCTGGATGGAGGTGTCTTGTGGCAGTCAGATGGCAGTACTTGCATATAAGGAGGCTCAAATGGCAGATGATGGTGACAAGAGTTCAACAGCTTCCATCAGTTCTCTGTATAGCTTCAGATCTGTAGACACTCAAACACCTTGTGAGCTGAGGGCCATATCTTTGATTAGAAGTCCTGTTGAGGTGACACCGGACACCCCAACTCCACCTTCTCCTCGAGCAGCTCCTCTGTCTCATTTGCCTGTGTTTTCTGCCAAACACTCAGGAGCAGGTGAGTTAATCTGAAGACACACAGTTGAATGGTGATGGTTACACCTGCTGTTAATCTAGATTTTAAAATTTCTGTTTGATTCACACAGCATAGATTATTTTTTCTTAAAGATCTAAATTTTGAAGTATCAAAATAACAGGGTTGCAAAGCCCCTTGAGGCACTATATAAATAAAATTGAATTGAATTGAACCATAATAAATTTGCTAAGCACTGTGCATATCGCCTACAATTAGTTTAATTTTAGTACAGTAGTACATGAAGTGATGACTTTTTTGTTAATCTAAACAGACAGGAAGGTCGTTGATGGAATCAAATTGCTGACAGCAAAAGATAAACTTGGTTCTACTGTGGAAAAACTGGAGCATTTCCAGCATGGCTTTATAACCTCACCTGGACACCCAGTAGCTGCCAAAAGTATTTCGGCAGTAAAACCTTTGGGCCAAACACCTCCAACAGTTCCTTATGCTAAGCAACAAGGACTTCGACGTGGGACTTTCCTGCGCCATGCAACGGCTGTCCCTAGTGCAGGCAAGTTGTTTTCCTCAGTAACTGTGGAAGAAGCTGTGCACTAAAACTTTGATTTAAGAGTTTTTTAAAGATTTTATAAACAGTTAGTCAATACATCTTCTACAGTGTTTTGAATTAGAAGAAATGAAGGGTTTTTACTGATTACCAGGTAACAAGGCAGCCAGTAAATTCAGACTAGGGAATGCAAGAGAGGGTAAGGTTGAACTCCTGCCTCTAGTCAACCCCGTAGAGAGCCTGTCCTTCAGCTTTAGTCTGCTCTCTTCAGACGACTGGTAAGGAACTTAGTAAAGAGACATTAAATGCTGTATATAAAAAAAAATGCTGTACACTGTGGCCGTGTTATATGTATTGTTCCTGAAGTCATGACCAGTGTCATGTCATGTAAATACAGGATAAAGAAAATGGAGGGGTTAAAAACTATTCAAGCTCTAGCAACGCACCACTCAGACATCCTGAAGACTAAACTCCATGAAGTGTGTCTGGTCCTCATTGAGGAGGTATTGTACACTTTCTGCAATGTATATGTTTCCTGCAGTTTCCATTTCCCTTCATGTGCATAGTACAGCCTTGACTGATGATCTTCATTCACACTTTAGGTAAAAAACCTACGCTCAGCGGTATCCTGTCAGGCTATTCGCACCTTGAATGAGCTTTACGTTCAGCTCCAGAAAACAATGGACCCAGAAGTAGAGAGAACAGGCCGAGCTCTACTGCTGAAACTTGCAGAACCTAACAGTGCTTTTATTCATCAGGAGGTCAATCTGGCCCTTGATGCCATGGTGAAAAACTGCAGCCATGGTCAGATTTTCAGCGCTCTGTTTAACACAGGACTGAAGTAAGAGGAGAGAAGAGGCTGCACTGATTTTATCAGCAGAAATGAAAGAGGAATACGGTCCACTGATTTGTGTATCTATTATTGTCCTTTCACAGCCATCGTTGTGTTGCAGTAAGAAGTAGCACGGCTGAACACCTGCACCAGCTAACTGACAAACTTGGAGCTGCTCACATCCTGAAAGCAGGAAGGAATTTCAGAGAACGCTTTCTCATTGCTGCCTCTAAAATGGCAGGGGATGCAGCACCTGAAGTGAAGTGGGTACTTTGAAGGATTTGGAAGGGCATTCACAATTAATGAGAATTAATGAGAATTAATGATAATTACAATCCTTCATAGGTACCATGGGCGAATAGTCATCCAGAAACTGGCCGTCCACAAGGACTTTCTGAATCTGTGGATAAAGATTGTCCCTGAAAAAGACAGGCATTATCTAAACAAGATTGTTGCATCTAAAGCCTAAAACTAATGTTGTCAGCCGTATATGACTGACAGCTTTGGGCAACGCCCTTACCCCCCCACACACACCCC